>PVJS01043055.1:0-17233 GCA_004027185.1 Glis glis
CTATACCCTTCCCAGCCCTTCCTTCCTTCCTTCCTTCCTTCCTTCCTTCCTTCCTTCCTTCCTTCCTTCCTTCTTTTGCCATAAATCAAATGCCCATGTATGTATCTGTCTGAACTAATTATTCTGTTTCTTTGGCCTACTTTTCTTCTTCTTTAGATACTGGGGATTTTATTTTGAAACAGAGTCTTCTTAGGTTGCCGAGAGTCTCGCTAAGTTGCTGAGATTGGCCTTGAACCTGAAATACTCTCATCTCAGCCTCGCAAGTACTGGGATTATAGGTATGCACCACTGTGCCCAGCTTTTTGGCCTATTTTTGTATTGCACAAACACACTGCTTTAATTATTGAAGTCTTATAATAAGCTTTGATATCTGGAAGACAGAGTCCTTTTATCTTGTTTTTTCTATTAAAGATTGGCTTGGCTCTTCTTGGCCCCTTGTAATTCCATATAAATTTTAGAATCAGCTTGTCAATCACCACAGAAAATCCTGCTGGGATTGTTATTTGAATGCCATTCCATTTATACCTCAATTTGGCAAGAAGCTATATATTTATAACATTTCTTATCCATGAACATGGTATATTCCGTCATTTAATTAGATCATCTTAAAGTTTTTTTCAATACTATTGTGTACTTTTCTGTATAGTTCTTGTGCATCTTTTTTTAGATTTAGTTTTAAATATTTGATATTTTACTTGGGTTAAAAATGCAATATACATATCTTGCTTTCCTGTATGAATTCATAATGTAAAACTTCCCAGCTAATATAAAGAAGGTTTAATTTGGAAATATTTATTGCTGAGGTTTTGTAAGCTGTCAAGATTTTCCTTTAGCCTAGGAGAAAATATTTTCACAGCATGTATCCAGGGTACAGGCAAAGGATTTGCATTGTCTAGATGTCTTCATGGGCACACACACAGGGTAAAACTCAGCACATTGCACCCTCTTAATATGCGCTGTTTATTAATGTTAACTAAATCTCACTAGAGCCGGAGGAACAAATCTACTGTACGTGGAACCCACACCATGTCAGACACAGTAAATGTCATATGCTTGGTCAAACTGGTTTCCTGTTGTGGTTTTCACTTCTTGAGGTGGTTAGATTTAGGCAAAAATAGTTTCTTTTTTCTTCCTGGTTCTTTTTTAGACATTTAATTTTAGCAGTTTTGCTCCCTCCTTCTTTTTAAACAGGCACATATGGTGTAAGTATTTTAGAAGTAAATAGGTAATCAACTTTAAGAATAAAGTCATACATTTCAATTGTGTAACATCTTTTTCTATGTCTAGAAATAAATTATAATCTTTAAGTTTAAATATAATTTTTCCAAAGAAAAGTGTTTCCTGGTAAGAAAGCCCTGCAGAAATGCACACAAATCAATGACTTTAAAGTTTGTCCAGAAACCCAATTTATTTTTAAATTCAGCTACAAAGTCATCAAAATTTATGAATATAATGCTATTGGCTTTGCAAAAACAAACAAAAACCTCCTGGTGTGCCCAAATTCATGGACCGCATGCTGTGCTCTCCAAGTGGCCTGTTCTGAACAGGGGTTGGTTTCTGCTAGGCCTTCACCCCACAGTCGGGATGAAATCCTCCAGGATGGACACTGCAAGCATGTGGTTGATTCCCTGCTAGTTTGTGTTCTATGGCTCTCCTGCATGTGGAAAATGCAGGATTATGATGCCTGGCAGCAGGCAGGGTTAAAGCAGTTGATGACAATAGATCTGTCATTGAAAAGCTTCAAGGTGCTAGTGGGTAAATTCAGGAGTGGCAATACTAGTGCCTCTTACCTGCTGATGGAGCGTGTGTGTTGCCATCCCACTGCAAGGCACAGAGGGACAGGCTCTGGAGTCAGACCCACTGGGATTTGAATTCTGATCCTTCAACTTAATAAGCTTTCTGACCTTGAGTGGGTTGACTACCCTTTGAACTGTTTGACTTACTAATCTCTACTAAGTGGAATAACAGTGCCCACCATTGGGAGAGAATTCTCCACGGGTCTCTTGCTTCTGAACATCTTGAAAACTGGGGCACTGACAGCTTTTGGCACAGACATACTTTCCAGGCTGTGAAGGAGAAACAGCCTTGGGAGATAGAGAAAACATCTCCCTCAGGGGCAGAGGTCAGCTTTGCTTGCAGCCTTCTGGAAAACACTGGGGTTTCCTAAGCTTCAACCCAGCTGTGACACAAACCCACCATATGTGCAGCAGCCCCGTGGGACAGTCTGTATCACCTCTATGCAGCCTGGGAGTGAGGGGAGCTAAGGCAAGCATGGAACTCACACTGCGGCCTGTGCTATGAGCTGGGCAGTCCTCTGTGCCCGTCCCAGGAGCTCAGGGCTTCTGCCAACAGGCAGAGTGCTGCGGGGGCTGACGGGGCTAAAGCCTCACAGGCGCAGAGCGTTGTACCCAGCATTCAAAGTAACTGAGGGTGGTGCCCTGGCAAGTGGCAGCCCTCAAAAATGTGTCCTCCCTTCCTTCTGACCAAGGATTGAAACATGTCATTATTTTTCAACACATCATTAACTTTTTTTCAGGTTTCAGTTGGTACTTGTAATTATAATCAAATACTGCATTTTGATTATATCTGTAAGACAAAAAAAATCAGCCAGATAAAAAGTAAGTGCATTTTACAGCATTTTTCTCTCAATTCAAGTATTCAGGTACTTCCAAATGGTGGACAAAAGCTCTCACTTTTGGGCCAATTGTCTGAGTGTCTGGCATTAGTGCGTATTTAAAATGTTAGCAATCAAATGTATACCTTGTATGGTACAGCATATGTTTGTAAGAAAATAGATAGTACTAAAGAATGTGCATTTCTCAGCGATCCTATCTTATTGTGTTTTCTTATTGCCATTTACAGGAAATAGGAGAGTAGATTATGAATAGATAATACAAAGAAAAATGAACAAACATTCTCGCTGAGACAGAAAAATCGACTCCCCAGGCTCTCCAAGCTTGGGCACGCTGACACTATTGATGACCATGCGTATTCTTCTGCCTAAGGATTCTGCTAATACTGTCGTATTTTCTTCTGTTT
This sequence comes from Glis glis, assembly GCA_004027185.1. Lineage (NCBI taxonomy): Eukaryota > Metazoa > Chordata > Mammalia > Rodentia > Gliridae > Glis > Glis glis. Next base: position 3,040 of record PVJS01043055.1, read on the forward strand.
TAGCTCCTGTTTGAAGAAAGGACAGACTCCCCCTAGCCCTTACGCTCCCTTCCTATCCTCCTGGGCATCTGCCAATGTGAATATTATCTGTCAATATGGAGTATCGACCATACATGGCAATGTGACCACCATACAAGAGTCTACAGTGTTTAGACATTCCTACCAGAGCTTCTTGTAAAACTTCCACAGGGACATCCAAACAGCGCTTCCTTGTCAAACCATTGTATTACAACTTCTGTTTAAGAAAAGCGTCCAAACTGCCGAGTTCTGCTGGATGCTGAGTTTCATTGAAGACGCCTTTACAAAGTATTTCAGGGATTTATCTTCAAGTGCCACTCCCAGAAGATACGTCCCTGCGTGTGATCTTTGGTTTGTTGGAGAAAAGAAGATCTGAGTTTCCTTTTTTGTTTGTGACAAATTTCCCCGTTTACCCCACTTGTCCCTATATCTTTGTGTGGGGGGGGTACTGGGGATTGAACCCAGACACAATCTACCTCTGAGCTACACCCCAGCCCTTTTTCTACCTTTTGTTTTGAAACAGGGTCTTGTTAGGTTGCTGAGAGTCTCCCTAAGTTGATGATCACAGTCTTGAACCTGCGATCCTCCTGTCTCAGCCTCCCAAGTACTGGGATTATAGGCGTGCACCACCACACCTGGCTTATACTTTTTTACATTTATGATTCTTGTGTGTTATTGTTAGGGGAGGAGCAACAGGAATAGAAAGCCTAATGAATACTTCCCCGGCCACAGAAGACATCTCTATGAAGGCCTCTTCCTTCCGACGACTTGTTTCCTGGTGCCGTGAGCCAGAAGGACAGAGGGTTGTGCTGCTGGAACATTTGTATGATGTGACCTAGTTGCTCCCTACCCCGAGGTCTGTTTCTTCATCTGTCACACAGAGGTACCGACATCTGCTCCATGGTACTGTGCCAGTCACATGGGACAGTCGCAAAGGGGCCGGGGCTTGCGGAAGGTCCTTTCTCACGGACCTCCCGCCCCTCACATGGACGCTTTGCTGCAGTGGGCGATGCGAGGAGGGCAGCGGGGGACTGTGGAAGGAGCGCTTACCTTTGCCCTCCCTTGACTAGTTCTCTCTGGCACTAAGCAGGGAGTCAGGCGAGCCCTTGCACTGAAGACAGGGCAGGCAGGCCTTGTGGCTCTGGGGACTGGGGGCCTGGCGGGGCCTGGCGCATCTCGGGGTGGCCTGCTGGAGACCAAGAGGACCCAGGCACTCCCCAAGAACCACGCAGCAGACGCTGTGTCATACTTTGGTTCCCTACAGCCCTTCACCCTCATTCTCCTTGGGATGGAAAGGCAGTGTAGACAGTAACTGTGGAAGTCAGGGGTTCACACAAACCAAGCGTGTATATGCCACCTGAGTATAGGCTGTCCCCAAATGTCAAGAGGTGATTGGTTCCAAGTTTGAGAGTAAAAGAAGAAAACTAAATATTGGGGGCAAAGCTCTGAGGATGCTTGCTGCTACCCGTGGAGACACAAAGTCGATAATCAGAAACTGTCAAAGTTGTGTTGAGGGCGCTCCTTCACCTTCTCTCACCATCCCCAGACTGATGGCCCCCTGCTCCTGTCCTCAAAGCCCGGCTCTCAACTGGTGCCTCTTCACCCACAGTAGAGGCTCCAGCACCCTGTGGCTGTGGAGGGTAGCCTGTGTTGCTGAGAGGCCGGCTGGGTTTTACTATACTTCAAGCTCTAGTCTCGCTAAGGTAGCAATGGGGAAGGGGGAGAAGGCCGGTGGTAGGTCCTGAGTTGTCCCAGCGGGCTGGGCTGGTCCTCCTCTGGCCCTGCCCTGCCTGCCAGGGCCCAGCAGGCTGGCAAGAAGCACAGGCAGGAACTGAGGACAAGAGGACCAAGCACATGCAGGGTCCTTCTGCCACTCCCCTACTTTCCGAGGTCTGGCAGTGGCTTGATTCCTCTCTGGCCCGGCCTTGTCAGGCAGCCCACTGGAGGCAAGCTCCAGGTTCCAGGGCTGCTGGCCTCCACTCTCTCCACCCCACCCCCACCTTCAGGCCCACAGGTAGCAGCTTCCTTTTTTTCCTTTTTAAAATTGCTACATTACGGCTATAGGTAATAGCGGGATTCCCAGCTTCCTGTCATTGCTAACTCCTGGATGCTCCCTTTGTAAATTACGTAACGATTTTATTAAGCTTTAATTCGCCAACCATTTAAAGTGTGCAGCTCAGTGGTTTCTGGCAGACTTACAGAGTTGTGCAGCCATCACTAAGATCAATCTTGGGACACTTTCGTCACCCCAAAAAGATACCCCATCAGCACTCAGTCATTCCCTGCCTCCCCCAAGCCCTCAAGCCATAGGAAACCACCTACCTTTCCCCAAAGAGTCTCCTGTCCTGGAGCTGTCATATGGGTGGGGTCAGGTGACATTAAGCTGTCATATGGGTGGGGTCAGATGACATTGAGCTGTCATATGGGTGGGGTCAGATGACATTCCACCCTCCTTTGAGCTCCTTTGACCCTGTCCACACCTGTATAAACAACTCCTCCATAGTTATCTCTACAGTGGACACTTTTCAGTGAATACCTTGTCCTGCAGGGACCCTGACTGATTCAGACTCCTTTGCCAGGTAGGTGTGGGGGAAAGGGGAATGGACTGGAGTCAAGCTCCAGAAAGGGGCTCCGGGTTGGGACCAACCAAGACAAGAAAAGCAGCCGTGCAGCCTGCGAGGCTGAGGAGACTGGAGAGCTGTGTACCCTTTGGGGAAGTGGCTTTAACTTGCTTGCAGGGCATGGGGGAGAAGGTCCCCCCCTGGCAGGCAGACACAGGAAACTACAGCCTGATGGGAATGCAGGTGCACACCTCTCCCGACTGGCCAGGGCCATGCATGCAGCAGTGACTTCTGACAAGTGTGGAACTAGCAGATGGTTGCAAACCAGGTGCCTGGTGCATGCCTATAATCCCAGTACATGGGAGGCTGAGACAGAAAGATCACAGGTTTGAGGTCAGCCTCAGCAACTTAGTGAGACCCTCAGCAACTTAGGGAGACCCTGTTTCAAAAATAAAAAATAAAAAGGGCTAGGGGTGTAGCTTGGATGTAGAATACCTCTGGGTTCAACCCTCCAGAACCAAAAAAAAAAAAAAGATTGATAATGAATTTGGAGGGAATTTCCAATATTTAAGGGGCAGGTGGAAGAAAGAGGATGACAAAGAATGGCCAGAGACACAGGAGGAAGTACGGAGGGAACCTTCTGGGAATTAGAGACTTCCTCATATCCTGTTTAGAGGAAAGGTCAAAGGTCAGACAATGGTGTCTGGGATTCCTCCATTGGAAGCTGCAGTACCTCCGGCAAGGGAGGTTTCTCAGCTAGGCAGTCTGGGTAGATGGTGTTCCCTGACTGGTGGGTGGGTGGGGAGTCAAGTTTTAGCCTTTTAAAATGGAAATGGAGAAGGAGGAAGTAGGAACTCTCTGTGGAGGTTTGGTGGTGGAGGGAGGGGAAAGAAAGAAGCAGAAGTCTAAGACTTGAAGTCCACCAGGCCAGGGCAGCAGTGGGGCCTGCGTGGAGGAGGAAAGGGTTCAGAACAGGGCCTGCAGAACTCTGGAGCGGTTCTGCTTACTACAGAATGATCTAGCCCTTCTAGGCGAATGTACCCAGGCTCCGTGGCTTGCCTTTACTCTTCTTCTGAGGCCTGGTAGGCATAAGGAGAAATGCCCTTCCCCGGTGTCGGGAGTCCTCTGTGGTCGGAGCGGTGGGAACGCTGGCGGCTGCCCTGCAGAGCTGTCCTTCTCCCGGTTCTACTCGCTGGTCTTTCAGGGAGGTTTCCTGATCTAGCATAGAAGTGTCTCGAGGACAGTGGGTGCCTGTACCTCCCTTCCTCATGCCTTACAGCCCCTAGTGTGACACCGAGCATGCTGTGGCAACTAATTAGTGCTCAGAGACCTGACTGGGTTGATGGCTGAAGGTCAGGAGAGATGGCCCGGTTTCAGCCATTGCACACCGTCCCCGTGCCCGTCGGCTCTGCACACTTTCTCCATTTCACTGGTGAGTGGATGACAAGGGTCTCTCAAGCAAAGCGGAGCAGGGACCACGGTGTTCATAAGGAGGGGACACTGGGAGGGCCCCTGCGCATAGTCCTGCACTCCTGCCACGGCCAGCGGTGACTACCATACCCAGGTCGGACAACCAGCAGAGAGGCCTGGAGGCGGCTGCAGCGGCCACACCCAGGGACTGCCAGCCTGTTGCTGAGCCTGGAGCAGCCTCTGGATGTCCGATGGAGGGACGTCCTCGTGCTGTCGTGGGAGGAAGTTCGGAGAGTCAAGTTTGCATCAGAGCTGAGATACTAGGAAAAGGAGCAGAACTCGGTGAAGCACATTCCAATGATGAAAAAAAAAACCTTGTTATTAATCTGAGTCACTCTCCTCATAAATGAATTTACACGCTGACTCATTTGGACAAGTGAAGGGTGAAGATTAAATAATTGCACCCCAGCGGCGCACACGCTCAGCGCTTGACGCAAATAAACGCAAGGTGACTTTCACAGCCATAAATACTGGTTTTGGGTTCTGTCTCTGTTTCACTTTGAGATAAATATGGATTTCTTTTTAATCCACAGCTTCGGAAATTTCATTTATTCTCAGAAACTGTTTCTTCTTTATTAATTAAAGTGATCGTTTTATTTACTCGACAGCCTCATGTTCTTCTGTGATTTTCTGTTGATGGGAGAATACCCGATACTCAGTATTTTCCATGTTTCTTCTGTACTGCGTCACAGCCCTTTGATCTCGTTGGTGAAGGCCCATTGCTCTCTTCATTTTATAGTGATGGAGACTGGGGCACAGGGCACTTGTGCAGCCAGCCCACACCCACAAAGGTCTTCATTGGTGCAGTGGGTTATTGAGTCTGAAACTCAGGCCTGGCAAGTGGTCACAGACTAGAAGAATGAAGCTGAATTCTTTCTGCTCTATAAGACTATAAGCACTCCTATTGTCAACTAGGAACAGCATAGAATCTCCTCACCAAGTTTAATATCACAGAATACAGCTTAGAAAGCCTCAGAGGCCATTAAAGCTAAGCCCCAGACTCCTATTCTGTGGCAAAATGAGCAATAACGGTTGATATAATTCCATTTAATGAAAACCAAAGATTTATTATCTTCAGAAAAGTAGTTTTTAAAAAACATGGTAGTAAACAAACAATTTGATGGAAATCACCAGATATTTTGACCTGGCAAAGACCAACATTATCCAATAGAAATATAAAAGCCACATAAATGGTTTAAACTTCCCTTTAGCCACGTTAAAAAAAAAGTAGAAAGAAGTTGGGTGTGGTGGTGCACACCTGTAATCCCAGTACTTGGGAGGTTGAGACAGGAGGATTGCAAGTTTGAGGCCAGCCTCAGCAACTTAGAAAGACCCTGTTTCAAAATTAGAAAAAAAAAAATAGTAGCTGGGCGTGGTGGCGCACGCTTGTAATCCCAGTACTTGGGAGGCTGAGACCGGAGGATCCGGGTTCGCAGCCAGCTTCAACTACTTAGTGAGGCCCTCCGCAACTTTGTGAGACCCAGTTTCAAAATAAAGGTTAAAAAATAGGGCCGGGGGTATAGCTTGGAAGTAGAAAGCCCCTGGGTTCAATCCCCGGTACTGCAAAAAAATAAAAAAATAGGGCTGGGGATATACCTCAGAGGTATTCTGAGGTATATCCAATCTCCAATATCACACACACACACACACACACACACACGCACACACACACGTAAAAGGAGACTTTTAAAAATTAATTACACTTAAATTTAATTAAATTAATAATATATTATATTTAGCCACATATATCCATAATATTCTACTTCCGATGTGTATTTAATATAAAAGGATTAGTAAGGTACTTTATATCTTTCTCTCTCCAGGAAGCCTCCAAGTGCGGCGTTCGACTGTGACGGTACGCCTCCGCCCAGCCTGACCACGCCGGGTCCCTCTCCAGCTCTCTGCTGCCACTGGCATTCTCCCTTTATTTCCCTGTACCTGCCTTAGAGCTTCGAAATACCCCTCAGTGCTGTCGTTCTAGTCTGCAGAGGTCCAACCATATGCTTCAACCCCCTCATGGTTGGTTACCACCACCACACTGCAGTCACTTGGGAAATCAAGAGCTGCCCCTGAAAGTCCAGTCAGCCTTGATGCTCTGTGGTCATTCCTGGAAACTTCCAGAATGGCTTAATGAAGAGTCTCCAGTTTTAATTGCACGACAAGAGTCATACTGTTCCTTGTGCGGCATAGCAGAAGCACCACTGCTGCAGACCACATTTTATTTTTTCCCCCTTAATAATGAGGAAATGTGTGTTAACTTGACATAGACATCTGCTCAGACATAGTATTATGTCTTCCTGGCTTTGTAACCTGAGGACGCCACCTCCTATACATTTGTCCAGTTGCTGACCTGCACTGTGACTTGTCTAGACACTGAGGATCCTTACTCGGGCTCCTGCCAGAAGCCAGAAGCCCCACCCCTTGCTGAAGGCAGCTCCTTGGCTCACAGGCATCTGTGGCTTGCTGGTTTCCTTGGAAATGGCATCCTAGGCCTTGGGAGAGGGCTGCCAGGAAGATGTTGAGGGAATTAGAGGTCGGAAGCAAGGCCTAATCCGGAGGAGTGTCGCTGGGAAGCAGACTTAGGAGCAGGTGCCGGTGACCACAGGCCACACGGGAGCAGCAGGGTACAGTGCAGAATGAGCACAAGCCTGGACCTGGATTTGGCACCAGGACACAGAACCCACTCCAGTGTCTACTAGCCTTCCACCTTGAGGCAACTTTTTAAATCGTGCTGTATGGTGGGGATAATGCTTCTAGTGTGGAGGCCTGGGTGGAACTCCAGGTGCAGGGCTGGGTGTCCAGTTGCCCCTCTTCCATCCCCTTTACCGTCTCCTCTTCCCCTCCTCCCCTGTTCCCAAATGGTGACAACTATTTGGTCATTTGGTTTTCTTAACTAATGAGGTGCATGATTTTTTTTAATCCCTCAAAAGAGTCTGCTCTTACATTGAAACTAATGGTAATAGAAGCCCACAGAGGGAACCGAGCTGCACCTCGGGTTTGGCATGGCCAGTTCACCCCATGTCCCCCTCTGTCACCCCCAGTTTGCTCAGTGGAGCACAGGGGCGGGGAGGGAGTCCAATGAGTGGAACTAAGAAGGAATGGTAGGAAGATGTGTCGACACCCCCTTTTTGTGGATTATCTCCTTCCTTGCTTTTCAAAACAATCACTGCATTTGAGAACTATGCACACTGATAAAAAGTAAAATCCTCAGTTGGCCCAGGAGGAATCTCCTGGGAGTAGTTAAAAGTCGAGACTCAGGTAGCAAGGCGGCCCGTGCAGCCGGTCCTCAGCAGGTGCAGGTGTGACTCAGTGAGATGGAATGGGGAGGGCTGGGGGGGGAGGTGCTGAGTGTCTCCCTGCCTGCTGTCTGGGCCCATGCCTTTTCAGCTTGGAAGCTCTCAGTGATCGAAAGAATGTTTGGCATGGAAGTCCCTGCACCGGCCATCAGTGCCGGAAGTGTGCTGCGTCCTCTCATTGTGCGTGGCGGGGAGGCCAGAGCTGGCCAAGGGATGTCTGCCAGTGTCTAGATGGAGTTCAGCTGGGTTCCAAGAAGAGACAGGCACCGGCTCAGCCCCGGAACAGCTCAGCCCTCCGTGGAACGCTGGACAGTGCACATGGACGGTTCTGCGTGTCCCGCGACATCAGGTCCCTGGGCATGCAGCGCTGCACTCAGGCTGCCCGGCATTGTGCGAGCGGCCAGTCACCAGGCAGGGTCCTCTCGCTGCTGGCAAGACTGCACAGGCCTCTCTCTCTGAAGCCCGGGAGGATCCTCCCCCATGGGAATGCAGAGAGGAGTGGCCGGCTGGCCTCAGGCTCCTCAGGATGTGCCTCGGACAGCCTGCAGCAGTGTGCGATTTCTGAGCACCTGCCCCCAACCCTGGCTTGTCTGTTCCGACTTCTCTTGGCTTCATGACAGTCTCAGGAAAGGACTGAGTGTGGCTCACATTCTACCTAGGGGAGCTGAAGTCCACGCAGCTCTGTTGACATTGTCAGTTGGGGCAGTCAAGGACGCGCCGGCCTGCTGGCTTGGGGAGCTGGGCCTGGGAGTGCAGGTGGCTTGTTGGAGAGGTGGCCCTGGGAGCAGCAGCAGAAGCTAACCAAGCTGGCACTCAGGTTCCCTGGAGGCCACCGGGTCCTCCTGGGACACACAGAAGACCTCCAGAATCCATGTTGTTCCCAAGGATGTTGGCCGGCTGGGCGGGACCACCTTGCCCCAGTCCCCACGGATTGAGAGTTGCCTTGTCAGTGTCCACGTCTTGTGCCATCTGAGCCTGTGCAGTGAGCTCCCCCGCCTGCGAGGGGCCCACGATGTGGGCGCCAGAGGCGGGTGTTGCGCCTGGAGGGCAGTGTCTGCTGTGACAGTTCCGCTGTCTGGGCCGCGTGCTTGGCTCTTGACCTGGGGAGGTGCACAAGCTCTCAGTTTGGCGGTCCAGGGCGCTGCCTGCTCTGGACTTGGATGTAGGGAGGTTGCCCTGGCTTCTCTGTCCCATCCTTTTTCTTTCCTCCTCCCACTTCCTGCCTCTCTTTCTCTCAAAAACTCCAGTGCAAAACCAGACACACACCCACCCCTGCCACAAAAGCTTCTCTGGGGGCCTGGAGCTCAGTCAACGCTCTCATCTACCGATCTCTCTATCATCTATCATTTACTATTTATCTTTATGTACCATCTCTCTACTTATCTATCATCAACTATCTATCTATATCATATCCATCTATCTATCCATTCTCTACCTGTCATCTATCAACCACTGATCTAACACTGACTCTGGCAATTTTTTTTTCTTTTGGTACTGGGGATTGAACCCAGGGGCATTCTTCCTCTGAACTAAACCCCCAGCCTTATTTTCTATTTTTTATTTTGAAACAAGGTCTCACTAAGTTGCTGAGAGGTTCACTAAGTTGCTTAGGCTGACCTCAAACCTGCAATCCTCCTGCTTCTACCTCCCAAGCACCAGGATTATAAGTGTGCACCACTATAGTTGGCCTACGTATGGCAATTCTTAGCTCTGATTCTAGAGGATCTATGTAGGCCAATGCATATTTGAATAAACACTATTTGCTAAGTGTTACAGGAAATGCTAAAGATGTATGAGGGCCAGCCTGAAGGACCTTATCCCCATGAAACTGGGAGGCCGAGGCCTCCCCCGGCTCGGCTGTTTCATAACACCGCTCACACGCCGCCTCCCAGTGTGGCTGGAGGAGGGCCAGTGCCACGCACCTGAACCTTCTCCAGGTTGCGAATGGGGCCGCTGCACCTGCAGGACAGGTTTCCCAGGAAGCCAAACGCACTGGCACCTGCAGAGACCGTGGCAACAGAGGGCCCAGCAGGACAGTTTTCCAGGGAGCAGAGGAAGAAATGTGCTCTGGGTGCTGAGCCGAGCAGGAGTGTGGAGGGGTTTGCCTTTGCTGCGTCCCGTGTAACTGTTGTCTGTCTGTTCACACATGACCACTGAGCAATGATTCTGAGTCGACAGGGTGCAGGTGACGGCAGCTAGACGACAGAGGAAGAAAGTCAGCAGTTCCTGCTCTCCTGGAACTTCCGTATTAATGAGGGGGATGGGAACTAAAACAAACAATAAATAGAAAGTTGCACTTAATAATTTATACACTATAATGCTAATGTTTGCAGTGAAGAACATAAAGAGGATGTGGTGGCAGAGAGGGACAGGAAATGTCCACCTAGCATAACCAAGAAAGGGTTTCTCGCCAGGCATGGTGGCGCACACCTGTAATCCCAGGACTTCGGAGGCTGAGACAGGAGGATCGGAGGTTCAAGACCAGCAACCTACGGAGACCCTGTTTCAAAACAAAAAAATAAAAAGGGCTGGGGGTGTAGCTTAGAAGTAGAATGCCTCTGGGTTCAACCTCCAGTACAAATAAAGAAAAGAAATAAAGTAAGTACATGAGTTAGTTTGGAAGAGAGGCCCAAGACAGTTACAGGGTTTCAGGACTCTGCATGAGCATGAAAACGTTTCCAATGGTCGCGGTGAGAAGACCAACATCCAGCAGGACCCCGCCTCAACAGCACCCTCTTCCAGCCTCTCGAGATGCCCAATAGAAGGGCGCTCTGGATGTGTTCTTAAAAGTGACAGGGACAGCGGAGCAAAGAAGCATAAATGTCGCAGCAGTGGTGCGCTGACTGAGGCCCGCTTCCTGACCAGCAATGTTCTAGAATCCTGGGCAGGGGGAGGGGCTCCTGGTGATGGCCACGTTGTGTGTCTAGGCGTTGATTGTCAGCTCCCATGCCCAGGGCCCCTGCAAACCTGGACCGAGGGTGAATGGAAGGAAACTAAACTAACGGGGCAATGTGCCTGACACTTCCAGAAAGAGAACCAGAAGGGAGCCCGTAGCCAAGTTAGATGATAATCCATCTATTAGGAGAGATCAGTCCCAAATCACTGTAGGAATATGATGTGTGACTACAGTTACAAGAAGATAGTCCTGAAAACTATACTGCGTTTTTAAGCTGTGTAAGTGTCTTGGTCTGTTTTGTGTTGCTGCAAGAGCAATAGCACAGACTGGGTAATTTATTTATTTATTTATTTATTTATTTTAACATGCTTTTATTGGTGCATTGGAGTCTCACATTACAATGAATATCTATTTGATGTTAACATACATGCACACAGTCTTTGTGTCCCCCCCACCTCCCCCCACCCGTATGAAGTACCGAGAATGATACTGGTATATTTTCACAAGTACATATTGTTTATGATAGTAATTCCACTGATTCACTTCTTTCTTGCCCTTCCCCATCCCTAGTACCACTTCCCTTGCCCCGCTGAGGGTTCTCCACTGGGTAATTTATAAAGAAAAGAAGTTTATTCCTTGAAGTGCAGTAGCCGAGTCCTATGCTAAGGTGCGGGCATCCAGGGAGGGCTTCTCGGAACGGCGTGGCATGGTGAAGGACATCAGAAACAGAGAATGGGCACGTGCCAGGTTGAACTGTCCTCTTCTTATGAAGCCACTAACGCCATCACGGGGGCCTACCCTCATGACCTCGATAATCCTAATCTCCTCCTGAAGGCCTCACCTCCAAATACTATCAATTTGGGGGATTCAGTTTCCAACACTTGAATGTTTTTTGGGGGGACACATTCAAACTATAGCAATGGGAAGAACATTTTTAAAAAGATTCACTGATTGTCTTTCTTTGAGCAGTATGCTTTAAAACATTCTGGCTGATCAGAAAAGCATCAACATTGCCCACCATGAAACACTGGTCACACAGGCCCTCACAGATGTCAACCTCAACACCGGACCTCTGGTTGGTAGCGCATTTCCCCATGTTCTCCACCCAAGGTTGTTAAGTCCCACAGACTGAGAGCTACCGCACCATGCATTTGAGATTCCAGCTCCATTCCCAAGGCTTTGGCAAAACTCTCCATGGCCTGGATGCTAAGATACCTGTTCTCCTTTAAAGCACTGTGTGTGTGGATAGTTTTCAAAGGGCTAAAGGGAAATGAATCACTCAATTCTCCACCTGCTGGCGAGGGGTGAGAAAGGGGAGCTGAGGAAGGCAGGTTGGGATTCAGCACTTCCGCCATGGTCCATGCAATCTCAAATGCATGGTGCGGTAGCTCTCAGTCTGTGGGACTTAATAACCTTGGGTGGAGAACGTGGGGAAATGCGCTACCAACCAGAGGTCCGGCGTTGAAGTTGACATCTGTGAGGGCCTGTGTGACCAGTGTTTCATGGTGGGCAATGTTGATGCTTTTCTGATCAGCCAGAATGTTTTAAAGCATACTGCTCAAAGAAAGACAATCAGTGAATCTTTTTAAAAATGTTCTTCCCATTGCTATAGTTTGAATGTGTCCCCCAAAAAACATTCAAGTGTTGGAAACTGAATCCCCCAAATTGATAGTATTTGGAGGTGAGGCCTTCAGGAGGAGATTAGGATTATCGAGGTCATGAGGGTAGGGCCCCCGTGATGGCGTTAGTGGCTTCATAAGAAGAGGACAGTTCAACCTGGCACGTGCCCATTCTCCATTTTTGATGGCTCCTGGAACAAAGGATAAGCTAGGGCATTGTCTGTTCTCAGGGACTTGCGTGAACCTTGCCGGCACCACACAGCGTGCTCAGAGGTCTCTGGCGACAGGGGTTATTCTAATAGCAGCCAGGCTGGGACTATGCGTGACCTTTCTTCCTTCTTGAAAGACTTCTTTTCCAAGGATTAAAGGAAAATACATCAAGCTGGTTTGTTTGCTGGCCTGTCCCCAGCCTGGAATGCCATGCACCCGGAGGTGATGCGACATCTAGCTTCTGCAGCGGGCATGCAGTGTCCAGGGGCGGACAGCTGGCTCAGGGCACATGTGATGGGAGTGGCCCTCGGTACCCCAGCATGGCCAGGCCACTTCCTAAGTGGGGCTGCCGGAAGAAGGTGACCGATCAGGCAGTCTGTATTTCAGCTGGGTTTGTCATTTTAGCAACCTAAGATTGCATTCTTCATGTGCTATGCATGTCACTGTTTTGTGAAGTGTAGCCTGGAGAGCTGGGCTCTTCCTGCCTGCCCACTGGGCAGAATGGGCCTTACCTGGCGAGGACCTGATGCCTGGGCCCAAGAACACCCCAGAGCCAAAAACCTGCAGAAGGATTTTCTGATTTTTCAACCCAAGGTTTCTTTCCTAATTTTTTTCATTTTTCACTTTTATGAAAATATAGCATACCTAGTGTTATGGAAATATACCAAGTGTGAGCTTGATGAATTTTTATGCGTTGTGCCTGCCCTCAGAGTCAGAGCCCAGAGTCACAATCGGAACAGGCCATGCCCCAAAGCCTCCTCCGCCACGCCCAGGTTCCGGGCATGGACAGCTGATTCACAGGAGCCCACTCTGAAGGCGGAGACAGGTTTCGACTTCTTTTTGTACTTTACACTTAATGTTTTTTGCGTCACATTTCAATGGTATTTTTTTTCTGTACTTCACCATAAAACGCACTGAGGATGATACTTTGTGTTTGCTTAGAAGTGGAGATAAAGAAGTGGTGTGCTGTCAGGGGAGTCCGCGTTATTACTGGAAGTACCAGAAGAATCTGCGTACCAGCTCGACCCTACGGCACGTGACCCAGGTTCAAGGGACTGCTGTACAAAACAGCTGGAGGAGAAGAGGAAGTGTCACCTTCTCCTGCATTTCAAGAAGGAATTAAAGGTCACCCGGTAGTCCCAGCCCTGCTAACCCATTTTGCCTCCTTGTCCCAGATGTGGGACACCTATAAAAACTTAAATATAACACATGATATAATGATATTAATTAATATAAAATATGTATAAACTCTAGATTATGATTTTCAACCTATTTTAATGCACTTGTGTCGATTTCATTTAAATATTTGCAGAATTGAAAACTTGGAACTTCATGGGTTAATATGGATAGCCCCTGGCCCTGGATACCTCTGACTGAGCTGTGTGGTGAGCCCCTGAGGATGGTCTAGGCCCTTCTTGTGCACCCTGTGTCCTGAGCCGGCACCGGTTCTGCTGGGCACTCAGGGACGGCCTGTGGATGTGCGCAGGTATGGGAGCGAAGGCCAGGCTGAGCATGGCCTGCCTTCCTCCCTTGTCTTCAGGGTGCTCGGGCTGCGTGGACAGCTGATGGCCACTCTGCACAGTGCTTACCCCTGGCTCCTGGCATTCCCCCTGAGGAAGGGTGCCAGACAACTGCAAATAAGATAGAGTGTACCCAGGTAAATCTGAAATCCAATAAACCCCAAGTCAGCTCTTAGTAGGATCTGAGAGTAAGTGTACTCTAATCTAGTCTGGTTAAGAAATTCCTGAGGTTTCTCTGAAACCCAGCTTGGCCTGGGCGTCCTGCATGTTATCTGGCACACTCTGTCCTGGGTGCTGCCCATCATACGTAAGGCCGATGTGCATGTGTGTGAGAGAAGGCCAGGTCTTTATTTCACGCAACCCTTTCTTAAAGGGTGGGGGGAGTCAAGGAAACCTTCATCCCTTCATGTGGAACTGTCGCCAGCTGCAATCGTGACAAGTTAGAAGGTGGACGGCAGAGGTGGAGACGCTTGAGGAGCAATGAAGAATTTAGGGGAGGGGTCCTTTGTTCTCTCAGCTAGATTGGCAGATGTGCTGGCCTTAGACGCCTGGACTGGGCAGAAGTCCTGAGTGTGTAGTAAGAAGAAGGCAGGGGGGGAGGGGA
>PVJS01043056.1:0-17228 GCA_004027185.1 Glis glis
TACTAGATACCGGGGCAGGGGTGGAGGTAGGGGGAGAATGGGGAGTTATTAGTCAAAGGGTACATGGTTTCCATTAGACAGGAGGAATAAATCTCAGATGTCTCACCACAAATTTGGATTATTTTTTTCTTTTTTGGTACTGGGGATCAAGCCCAGGGGCATTCTACCTCCAAGCCACACCTCCAGCCCCTTTTGTTTTTTATTTTGAAACAAGGTCTCGCTAAATTGCCCAGGCTGGCCTCAAACGTGCAATCCTCCTGTCTCAGCCTCCCAAGTACTGAGATTACAAGTGTGCACCACCACACCTGGCATATGATTTAGATCTTAAATGAACCCCCAAAAGCTCATGTGTTGAAGACTTGGTCCCTAATACAGCAGTGCTCAGAGGTGGGACTTTCAAGGGGTGACTGGACCATGAGGCTCTGACCACACAGATGCATCCATCCATTTATGCTTCACAGAATAATGGGTTTGGAGGGAGAGACTTTGTTATAAAAATGAGAGCTCTCTTGGTCTCTCTCTCTCTCTTTCTCCTCTCTCTCTCTCCCTCTCTCCTTCCAGGCCATGGTGAGATAAGCAGCCTTGCTCTACCAAGTGCACCCGCCATGATGTTCTGCCTCACCACAGCACCAGGGACTGAAACTCTGACTGTGAGCCAAAATAAACCTTTCCTCCTTTTAAGTCGTTTAGCTCAGGTATTTATTTTGTCACAGTGACAGAAAGCTGACTCACATGGTGAGGAGATGATTATGTCAATTAGCTTGATTTTGTCTTTCCACATTGTGTACATATATCAAAACATCACAATGTACCACACAAATACAGCCAACAATAATCTGTCCATTAAAAATAATATTAACTTTAAATACAAAAATACACCTCAGAAAAATAAAGCAAAATAAAAAATAAAAGTGTTGTGGGGAGAGATGATAGATGAAACAAGAATGGAAAGTTATTGAATCTGGGTGTTAGAAACAAGGGAGTTTATTATATTGTCTCTAGTGTTTTTTAAATTTTCCCATATTAATGATTTTTTAGAATTCAAGTGTAACATAATAATAAAGTTTGAAATATTTTTAAATATTTGTACTTTAATAGGCATCATCGAGAAGTTGAAAAGATAATCCATATAATAGGAGAAAATATTTGCAAGTTATACATCTGATGGGAGAACTATGTACAAACTATATAAGGAATTCTTGCAGCCTAATAATAAAAAAAAATTTGATGGGCAAAGGTTCTGAATGGATAGTTCTCCAAAGATAGACAAATGGCCAACATGTACATGAAAAGACTCTCAGTATCACTAATCATTAAAGAAATGCAAATCAAAACAATACGAGATCCACTTCAGACCCACCAGGATGGCTATAATTAAACAGATAGATAATAACAAGTGTTGGCAAGGATGTGGAGTAATTGGAACCTTCACATACTGCTGGTGGGAATGTAAGATGGTGCAGCTGCTTTGGGAAACAGTTTGGCAGTTCTTCAAAAGATTAAACAGCATAGAGTCGGCAGTTTCATTCCTAGGTGTGTATCCAACAAAAATGAAAATATATGTCCAAACAAAAATTCGAATACAAATGCTCATAGAAGCATTCAAAATACTTAAAAAATTTAAACAACCCAAATGTTAATTAACTGATGAATAGAGAAAGAAAATATCTTCATACAATGAGATATTATTTGACAATAAAAAGTAACAAAGTGCTGATATGTGTTATAACATAGGTTATCCTTGAAAATATTATGCTAAGCCGGGCACGGTGGTGCACATCTGTAATCCCAGTACTTGGGAAGCTGAGACAGGAGGATCGCAGGTTCATGGCCAGCCTCGGCAATCTTGTGAGGCCCTCCACAATTTAGCGAGACCCTGTTTGAAAATGAAAAAATAAAATTGGGCTGGGGGTGTAGCTCAGAGGTGGAATGCCTCTGGGTTCAATCCCCCAGTACCAGAAAAAGGGAGGGAGGGAGGGAGGGAGGGAGGGAGGGAGGGAGGAAAGAAGGAAGGAAGGAAGGAAGGAAGGAAGGAAGGAAGGAAGGAAGGAAGGAAGGAAGGGAGGGAGGGAGGAAACGAGGGAGGGAGGGAAAGGGAAGGAAGGGAAGGGAAGGGAAGGGAAGGGAAGGGAAGGGAAGGGAAGGGAAAGGAAGGGAAGGGAGGAAAGAAGGAAGGAAAAATATTATGCTAAATGATGCTAAAGAAAATCCCAAAAGACCACATTATATATGTACATATATATGGTTTATGAATACACACATTATATACACCCATTTATAAGGAACATCCATGATAGTTGGCAGAGTAGTTGGGGAAGAACCAGTAGTGACTGCTAATAGATAAAGAGTTTCAATAGGGTTTCATTTTGGGGTGATAAAAATGTTCTAAGCTTGATTGTAGTAGTGGCTATACAACTCTGTGAACATACTAAAACCATTGAATTATATACTATTGATTGTACAGTATGTGAATTAGATCTTAATAAAGCTGTTACTTAAAATAAAAAGCAAAATCTTAATCAAGTCTTAAAACCCAGATCAGAAAATGTTGAGCCTGGAAGTATTCTGTATTTAGTGAAAAGACAATCTGTATTTTCAAGAGAACTTTCAACCCTTAAATTCAATTAAGTAATGTAGTATCAGTTAAAAAATGATTTAGCATTTATTTCTCCTTAAACTAGCTTTATTAGGAAACTTACCATTTATTTTAACTTGGATATTTTAATAAAGGGCTGTCTTTTTTAGATTTTCAGAGTGGGAAAAAGTAGAAGTTCCTTTACACTGGAACTTCTCCAAATTCCAACCTTTATTTATTTATTCATTTATTTATTCATTCATTCATTTTTTGTGGTCCTAGGGATTGAACCCAGGGCCATTCTACTCTGAGCTAGACCCCCAGCCCACCATCTTTCACATAAGACTGTGTGTTCTAACTGTACTCTTGGATAAGGTACAAAACTCTCCTAAATAAGCAAAAACACAACAAAAGTTACTCACATTGAATGTCCTTGACAATAAATTTAATGTGAATGAAGCAGTAGAATGAAATATTGGCAAAGATGCTTTGTTTTTATTTCAAGACCGTGAAATGAGCAGCATTTGGAGAGGTTCCAAACATATTCTATGGTGCTACATTTGGACCTTGCGCGTCCCCCAAGAGTCCATGTCTTACAGACTTGGTCCCTGGGAGGGTGCTATTGGGAGGTGGTGGAACCTTTAAGGGGTGGGGCCTAGTGAGAGGTCCTTAGGTCACTGGGGCGTGCTTCAAAAGGGATAGTGGAACCCTAGTCCCCTCCTCCTCCTCTCTTGCTTCCTGGCCGTCGGGTAAGTAGGTTTGCTGTGCCATACATTTCCTTCATGATGCGCTGCCTTGCCACAAACCTAAAAGCAATGGGTCACCCAACCATAGCTGTGAACTAAAGTAAACCTTTTCTCTCTATAAGCTGATTACCACAGGCATTTGTTATAGTGACAGAAAGCTAACACAGGTGGGATCCATAAATCTGTTCCGAAACTGAAGTTCTACCTTCGACCTAGAGTTGAGACGGATACAATTAGTAAATAACCTGAGGAAATTTGTCAAACAGATCCCGAAAATCAATCTTCAGTAAGATCAAGACCAAGGTAGATAAACCTGTAGCCTCTTGAACATGGAAGACATCTCATAATGAAGCAATGTGATTTAAAAACTGAAATTATTCTACTAAATGCCAGGTTCTTCTCAGATAATACTTGGTATTCTCAATGGTCACATGTTAGAGCCAAGAATAAGTATTTTCCATCTCAAGTAATTCTTTGACTTTCAAATCTCTTTTTTTTTTTTTTTTTTTTTTGCAGTACCGGGGATTGAACCCAGGGGCGTTCTACCTCCGCGCTACACCCCCGGCCCTATTTATACTTTATTTTGAAACTGGGTCTCACGAAGTTGTGGAGGGCCTCACTAAGTAGAGAGGGAGAAAGAGACAAGGAGAGAGAGAGAAGAGAGAGAGAGAGCTGAGGCTGGCCGCGAACCCGGATCCTCCAGTCTCCGCCTCCCAAAGTACTGGGATTACAAGCATGCGCCACCACGCCCGGCCTTCAAATCTCTTTTTTTGTTTGTTTGAGAATTCACCTTAGTGAAGCTGTCTGGTCTTCCTGCCTTTTCTGCACACAAACTTGTCTTTGTAAAAAATTTGATTTTCTCATATTCTTTTTCTCCAAAAAAAAAAAAAAAAAAGAAGGACAAGCTGAGGCCGGGCTGAGGCACACTTGTAATCCCAGTACTTTGGGAGGCGGAGATGGAGGATCCGGGTTCGCGGCCAGCCTCAGTTCTCTCCCTGTCTCTCTATATCTATCTATCTATCTCTCTCTCTCTCCTTAGTGAGGCCCTCCGCAACTTCGTGAGACCCGGTTTCAAAATAAAGTATAAAAAATAGGGCCGGGGGCGTAGCACAGAGGTAGAACGCCCCTGGGTTCAATCCCCGGTCCCACAAGAAAAAAAAAAGAAGGACATGCTGACTAAATTTAATTTTGGAAAACTTAAATGTTAAAAATTTAATACATCTCCCTACTCACACTGTACTCCCGAGAATAGGAATCAGCCATGTCCAAGTTCTACCAGCAGAGGGCAGAAGAGAGGCCCTTTACAGTAATATCATCAGCAATTTTTAAAAGCAAAAGGGTTTTTTTAGCCCAACGTGGTGGTGCACACCTGTAACCCCAGTACTTGAAAGGCTGAGACAGGAGGATTGCAGGATTGTGGCCAGCCTCAGCAACTTAGCCAGGTTCTCAGTAACTTAGCGAGGCCCTCTTTCCAAATAAAACATAAAATAGGGCTGTGGGTATAGCTCGGGAGGTAGAATGTCCCTGGGTTCAATACCAGTACCACAAAAAGGGGGGTAGAGGGTATTATACTTTTTTCCAAAAACAAAGTGCATTTTTACCATTTTTCTCAACGTATAATTTAAATTATGTTACCAAACCCATGAACAACCTTCAACTACTTCTAGCTGTCAGTAGCATTGGACAATGGATGGCTCCCTTTCTCTTCCTTGGTCTTCCCTAAACCTCCATGATCCCAGTTTCTCCTGCCTCCTCAGTCTCCTTGGACAGGGGTCCTCTGCTTCCAGGCTTCTGACCACTGGGACCCCACGTGCTGTGTTCACTATGATGCTCTTGACCATGCCCCTGCTCCTCCCCGACTCTTCCTGTCTCACCAAACAGCATCTCCATTCACCTGGCCTCTTAAACCAGAAACCTGGGAGTCTGTGTTAGTCAGTGTTTTGTCACTATAACAAATACCTGAGATAATCTGTATATCAAGAGAAAAGGAATCAGACCTTGGAATCTCAAAACTGATTAATTGGTTTTGCTAATTCCAACCTTTGGCAGAGGGACAAGGCCAACAATGGTGGGGTTTGTCTCCTCAGTGGCAGCTCCCTGCCCAGATTGTCCAGTGGCTCCTGCCCCCATTCCCCTGGAGTCTCCATGCTCCTCTCTGTTTCTAAGTCTCTTCTCCTGCAGCCTGTGGGAACTGTAGGCTCCCACCAGCCTTCCCCCTTTCCTCTGACTTGATTTCAGAAAGAACTTCAGCTTCACCTGGGCTGCAGTCAACCAGGAAGACAGGGCCCTCCAGGGGCTCCAGGCAGAGGCTGTTTACCAGTGCGTATAGAACTGTTCCAATATTTTACTTACTGGTACAGCCCGACATTTGGCAATCAGCCTTGCATCAGGCCTGCATATGTGCACAAAGACATGTCCAAAAGAAAACACCTTAGACCATCAGCAGAGGTTGCTTCAGGGAGAAGAAGGGAGGACATTCATCTTATACTTCACACAAGTCCACGCCACTCGAATGTTTCAGAGCAAGCATATTCTACTCTGTAATTTTTTTTAACCTAGTAAGAATGGCAAAGGTTTGCTGCTTGCCTCAAGCTGGAACACCACCCCGGATGCCAGTAAATTACTAGCCTGACATTGCTGTATAAATCCGAAGCCCGGCACTTTTATTGCTCTTGCCCATGGTACTAGTAATGAATAAACCAAGGGAGGGAAAGTTTGGGGCCAGCTAGTAAGCATCTAAGCCCAGGAACTTCAGCCAATGGGCAAGACTTGTTGAAAAAGACACTTGGAGATTCCCCTCCTGGTACCTTTTCCTCCCTATCCCTCTGGCAGAGGGAACACGGAGGTAGAATTGAAAGTCCACAAGGTCAGGCCATGCTCAGGTCTCCCTTGGTCTCTTTGTGCATTAGCTTTTCATCACTGTGACCAAAGACCAAACAAAAGCAACTTAGAGGAGGAAAGGCTTTTTTTTTTTTTTTTTTTGGCTCACGGTTTCAGAGGTTCAGTCCATGGTTGGCCAACTCCAAGGCAGAAACACACGGTGGCAGGGCCTGGCCCAGGAAAACTGCTCAACTCATGGCAGCCAGGACGCAGAGCAGAGACGGGAAGAGGCGCAGGACAGAGGCCCTACGCCACACCCCAGTGACCTACTTCCTCCAGCCATGCCCCACCTCTGATACCAACCTTAACACCTTGTAATGCCTAATGCCTAGAAACAACGGGGACACAGATGACCCCAGCCACGCTGGGAAGCTCAGCAGCAGGTGAAGTCAGCCCTCCAGCATGGGGAATGCTACTCTTACAGCAGTGGTTACACAGGTGGGGTGCCTGGACCAGCAGCAGCCTCGCCCCAGATGCAAGTTGTCAGACCCCTCACAGTTCAACGGAAGCTGTGAGGGGCGCCCAGCTGTCTCTGCTTTAACAAGCCCTGGGGTGGGGGGGGGGGCTCTGCTGCACAAGAAGTTTCAGAATCTCCTGCCATAGAACATCTACTTTCCCTCTAGGGAAACCGTTGCCCGAGGCTACTTGAATAGAGGAGCCCAGTTGTGGGGTGCACCGACATCTTTACTCTCCAGGAAGAAATGCGCTTCCTGCGCCGGGTGGGCATGGTGGCGCACGCTTGTAATCCCAGTACTTTGGGAGGCAGAGACCGGAGGATCCGGGTTCGTGGCCAGCCTCAGCTCTCTCGCTCCCTCTCTCCCTGTCTCTCTCTCTCTACCTAGTGAGGCCCTCTGCAACTTCGTGAGACCCGGTTTCAAAATAAAGTATAAAAAATAGGGCCGGGGGTGTAGCGCAGAGGTAGAACGCCCCTGCGTTCAATCCCCGGTACCGCAAAAAAAAAAAAAAAAATGCGCTTCCTGCTTGGAGCCCTGGGGAGAAAGGATATATTCAGACTGAGGTTTGTTTGTGTGTCCCATAACTTGTTACACAAGGGATTTTGAAGCTTCTAACATGATTCACAATGATGAAAAATAGATTTTTTTTAAATCAGAGAAAAACAGAAAAGTTCAAGTTGAAAGATTTAGTAGATAGAGAAGATCAAGTTGAACCCAGTATGATTTAAGAAGGGTCTTTCTTGCTGGGCGCAGTGGTTCACGCCTATAATCTCAGTACTTGAGAGGCTGAGACAGGAGGATTGTAGGTTCAAGGTTAGCGTCTGCAATTTAGCAAGACCCTCAGCAACTTAGCAAGATCCTGTTTCAAAATTGAAAAAAAAAATAGGGTTGGAGGTGTAGCTCAGAGGTAGAAGCCCCTGGGTCCGGTAGCACAAAAAGGGGAGGGTCCTCTCTTGGAGAAACGTATTCCATCCGCGCAGCCTCTTCCACGCCTGAAGTTTTACCGCCAGGGCCTCTGTCATTGGGTGCCGCGGCTTTGCAGCAATCGTCAGCTCACCCATCCGTGGAAACTAAAACAGCTGACAGCCCAGAACAAGAGCCTCTGCCAAAGAAGGAGGCACCTCGGCCACTGGAGGGAGAGTGAGAGCGCTGACGGTGTAGCCCAGGGGTAGAGTGCTTGCCTAGCCTACATGAGGCCCTGGGCTCCATCCCTGGCACGGAGGGAGGGAGGGGAGATCATAACCCAAGTACCCCCTTTGCAGGACTTCCAAACTCTGAACCCAATGGGTGAAGGCACATCTTGGGAGATTTCAAGCAAGATTCACCTTGCTTTTTATTTTTATTTTTCTTTGCAGTACTGGGGATTGAACCCAGGGGCATTCTACTTCCGAGCTACACCCTCAGTCCTATTTTTTATATTTTATTTTGAAAGCAGGTCTCACTAAGTTGAGGAGGGCCTCACTAAGTAGCTGAGGCTGGCCGCGAACCCGCATCCTCCGGTCTCCGCCTCCCAAGTACTAGGATTACAAGCGTGCGCCACCACGCCCAGCTCACTTTGCTTTTTAAATTGTCCTATTCCTCTTCTAATTTCCTTCAGGAACCAATATGAGGGAGGATCGGTCCTCCTCTCAGGGGACAAGGGCACCAGCTCAGGAGCCAGAAGGCCTGGCCTCTGACTTTTACTGGCTGCGTGACCTCGAGGAGTTACTTAATCTCTCTGTTCAACAGTTGTCTGATCTGTGAAATGGGGCAGTAATAGCACAAAGCAAGGTGCCTGGCATGTGGTGTTAGCTCTTATTCTATTGAGATTCCTGTTATTGCATTAATTGAATGACTCACAGTGAGACACTGAGAGACAGAGAGAGGCTGCTTGGGAACAAGGCTAAGCATTTCAGTTGACCTGTCATCCTTGTCTGAGGTCTGAGTTTTCCTAAATTAGAACCGCATTAAAACCCCAGGAACACCTGCCTCTCTCATTCAGAGCTCCCAGGGCACTGGCAAGCCCCTCACCAGCAGCTCTGCAGTGCGCAGGACTCTGAGTCAGGAAACCCACAGGGCGGCCTCCTGGGCAGCCTCAGCCTCAGCCTCAGCCTCAGCCTCAGCCTCTTCTATACCAGTGGAGGCCTCTCCCAGCAGAGAGAAATGAAGCAAGGCAAGCAGCCCAGGACCAAGGGTCCATGGGCCAAAGAACCCACCAAGAAAGGGGGCGGTCTTGGATAAGTATGAAGTACAGCACAGTAATAGGAACTGCCATTCGACTACCGACACTCTGTTTCTTCCTCTTTGCTCGCAGAATTCCAATTTTTACCTAAGTATATTGTCACTCCTAAAGATAACATTTTCAGGATCTTCCGACATTAGATGTAGCCATATATCTTAATTTTGGCCACTGGCATGCAAGCAGAAGTTAGCTTGTACCCTGCATTCTTTCTCCACTCTGCTGCCTGGAATGCAGACATGATGTCTGGAGCTCCCAGCAGCCATGTTGGGCCACAAAGTCACCTTGAATCTGGAAGTTTATGCTATGAGAGAGGCAGAGAGAAAAAAAATCCTGATGATTTTGTGAAATTGCCATTTAGCCTGAACTGTCTACTTTTTTTTTTTTTTTTTTTTTTGCTGGAGCTGAGACATATACTTCCATCTTACTTAAGCTAGTGTTATTTTTGGTTTTTCTGATAGAGGCAGACAAATGTAATCCCAAATGATAAAGAAATTTAACACAAATTATCTAACAAGACTTAAGTTTAGTGCACAACAGAATCAAAGAAATTAGATATTTGATGCTGGCGCTTGTAGAAAGAGAAGTGGAAAATTCCAAATGGCAAATAAGAAATAAGGAGAGAATTTTCATAACGATAAAAGAGTCGTTTCAACGGGAAGATTTTTTTAATCTTCAATTGGTATGCACTTATTATAACAGCTTCGAATTATGGAAAGCAAAAGCCGATTGCATTGAAAGGAGAGAGAAAACCCCACAAACTGGAGATTTTAACACCCTCTCTTAGTAATTGCTGTGGTTGAATTCTGGTCCCCCAAAATTCACCTGTTGAAGTCCTAATCTCCACCCAGAACTTCAGAATGTGGCTGGATGTAGAGCCGGGGCCTTTGAAGAGGTGATTAAGTAAAGTGAGGTATTCAGGGCCTAATGCAGGAGGCGAGCTTCCCATGCCGCGGCCTCACCTCTGCACCGGCTCTCTGCAAACTCTAACTGCTTTGTGCAAAGACGCCCCACAGCCCCGAGCTTCAGTTGCCTCTGGCTCCCGCCCCAGAGCTCCTCTGCTGACCGCAGAGTTCCAGGCACCGCCTGGGAACCCACCTGACGTTCACATGTGCAGCCCCAAGAGCGGAGGAATGCTCGCCAGGGACAGTCCTGCATGCTTCCCCAGGGTCGGTGATGGGACACCGCCATGGGCGCCAGCCGGGGTGACCAACTAGCCTCACCTCAGAGGGTGCGCGTGCGTTCCTCCCTGGCTTCACCCCAGCCCTTCACCCTGGCCAGGGACCACATTCCCAAAGCCTGCTCGGCCCCAGGCCAGGCTCAGGCCACACTTTCATGGGGACTCAGGGGCCCGGACAGCAGGCAGCCTGCAGAGCAGGTTCTTTTAGAACACGGGGACTCGCACTCACTGCGTCAGCTCTTCACTCCCGTCTAGTGGCTTGAGGATTTGAGGACAGAACCCTGAAGGCTGGACAGGCCGCCCCTCCACCCTGGGCCTAAGACGTTTTCGTGAAGATCCTGCAGTCCACGCTGGTGCCTCCACGTGCAATTCAACCTCTAGTACTAGCGGGAGGCTCAGCGTGGAGGAGAGGGGACTGCGCTTTGGCCCCCTCTTACCACTGCCTGCAGCCTAGGGGTATTTAGAAAAGAGCCATATGAAAATCCCTAATGGATTGTCTGAGACAAGGGAACGGAAGACATCTTCAACATTTCAGTGTGCCCTCCCGGGGCGGGGGTCCTGTGGGGAAAACCACTCTGACCACAGCGACAGGCATAGCCGTTCTATTCTAAGAAACTGGCTTGGTTTTACCCCACTCTAAATGATTGTATTCCAGTCCCCCCCCTTTCCCCTCTATTTTTTTTCCTTTTGATACTGGGGATTCATTCAATCCAGGGCGTTCTAAATCGGAGCTACACCCCCAGCCCTTTTTATTTTCTAGTTTGAAACAGGGTCTCGCTAAGTTGCTGAATCTGGCCTCAAACCTACAATACTCTTGTCTCAGCCTCCCAAGTGCCTGTGCCACCATGCCTGGCTCCACCTTGTCCCTCGAGTCGCAATCATAGCCACTCAAGAGGGCCTTTGAGATGCCCTTTGTATTATTATTATTATTATTATTATTATTATGTTTGTTTATGTTTATGTTTATTACTCTTATTATTATTTCACAAATTGGGGTATAATACAAGAAAACCAAGAAACTATAATTCTTTTTTACAAAAATGCATTAGAGGCCCAATAGCGCACGTCTATACTGGAATCCAGTACTTGGAGGCTGAGACAGGAGGATCGCAGGTTCTAGAGCAGCCTCAGCTATTTAGGGAGATTCTCAGCAACCTAGGGAGACCCAGTTTCAAAGCACAAAGTGAAAAGGACTGGGGATGTAGCTCAAAGATAGAATGCCCCTGGGTTTAATCCCCAGTAACACACACACACACATACACACACACACACACACACACACACACACACACACATTAGAGAATTTGTTTGGGGTTTTTTATTGGTTTAATTTTCTAGATTGTTTTGTACTGAGGATAAAGTACTGATTGCACTTAAACAGACACTATTATTATCATTATTATTATTTTAGCAACATCCAATGGACTGATACAACATATAACCGAATATCATTCTGCCTTCAAAAGGAAGGAAATTCTCACACATGCTACAACATGGATGAACCTTTAGGACATTTTTCTAGATGAAATAAGCCCATCAGAAAAAGACATAATGTATGATTCCACTTATATGAGACGCCTAGATCAGTCAATTTGTAAAGACCGAAGATAGAGTGGTGGCTACGTAACCAAAGGTTGGAAGAAGAGATAAATGGAGTTACTTAACGGGTAGAGAGTTTCCGTTTTGCAAGATGAAAAAGTTCTGGCGATGTGTTGTGCAATTTGAATGTGATCAACACTAGCGAACTAAACACTTAAAAATAGTTAAGATGGTAAATGTTATGTTGTATGTATTTTTACCACAATCTTTTGAAAGCACAGGCAAGAAAAAACAAGCTCATCTCTTCACAGTTTTGTGCGGGACACCGTGATCTCAATTTGAGAGAAATGGGGAGCTTCATTTGGAATCTGTCCTATCCCCATCCCAGCCAATCCTGAAAGTCGGAGAATATTTTACCACCAACCAGTGAGGGTAAAAAGAAATTCAATCACTTTGCTTGGACATCAATAAGTATTCAGGATGTAGCCGGGCATGGTGGCACACATATGTAATTCCAGTACTTGGGAGGCTGAGAGAGGAGAATTGAAGGTTAAAGGCCAGTCTCAGCAACTTAGCAAGAAGACCCTGTTTCAAAAACAAAAAAAAATTAAAAAGGGCTGGGGGTGTAGCTCAGAGGTAGAATGCCCCTGGGTTCAATCCCCAGTACCGCAAAAAAAAAAGTAACAATATTCAGGATTTGAACCAAGACTTCTTGCCCTTGGATGATAACACTTAGTTTCCCTTTTCCTACGTGGTAGTCCCAAAACTCCTTAACTGCTCTCCTTGAGAACATCATCAGAACCCGGTGTGTAAGACACCATTTTTTTTTCCTTTCAACTTCTCTCTCGACATCTACCTCCCTGTTCTTTATCTGCTTATGACAATGTTCCTCCCACACACGATGAAAGAAGAAAAATGTTAAATGCAGTGTTTTCTATTAAGGAGCCTGATGACTTACCATGCTGTTCATGAGGGCAGGTTAATAGTGTAAGCAGAGAAGGATGAAGGTGAGTGACTCAGCGCTTTCCTGGTTCATCGCCGGCTTCTCAGGTGATTCATGTTCGTTGAGTGAGTGTGTGTGTGTGTGTGTGTGTGTGTGTGTGTGTGTGTGTGTGTGGTGTTGTCGGGGATAGAACCCAGGGGCATTCTACCCCTGAGCTAAGCCCCGGCCCTATTTTACTTTTATTTTGAAACGGGGTCTCACTAAGTTGCAGAGGGCCTCGCTAAATTGCTGAGGCTGTCCTTGAACCTGCAATCCTCCTGTCTCAGCCTCCCAAATACTGGGATTACAAGCATGCACCACCACACCAGCTGTCATTAGGTTGTTAAAAGTACATACACTTCAAAGATTTTATTCAATTTGTCTCAAAGTATTTTTACCTCACTAATATGCTATTACTAATGGAACATAGTAATATCTAATTGGATAGTTAGGGTAAGAATCAATTTTTTTTTTTTTTGCAGTACTGGGGATTGAACCCAGGGGCATTCTACCTCCGAGCTACACCCCCAGCCCTATTTTTTTATTCTTTATTTTGAAACAGGGTCTTACTAAGTCGCGGAGGACCTCACTAAGTAGCTGAGCCTGGCCGCAAACCTGGATCCTCTGGTCTCAGCCTCCCAAGTACTGGGATTACAAGCATGTGCCACCACTCCCAGCGTAAGAATAGATTTTTTAAAATAAATAATTATCTTTTAAATTGCCATCAACTAATATATGCCAATTCTATAGCATTTGCAGTTTACAAATGCTTTCTGCTTCATTTTAACCACACTGTGAGGTGGATACGGCAAGTATTCTCCTATTATTTAGAAGAAACTAAGCTCCAAAATTTTTAAGTGATATGTGCCCAAGGAAGAGATAGCTTCTGAGGCATCAATAATAACTCTCTCAAAATTTGAAATATAATACAAGAGAACCAAGAAGGTATAATGCTTTTTTACAAAAATGCATTAGGGAATTGGCCCTTATTTTTTGTTGCTTTTGTTTTTCAGATTATTTTACACCGAGGAGGCACTGATTGCATTTAAACACATAAAAATGGGACTTTGTTTTATAATACTGTTTGCAAATTATTTCAGGCATAACGATTAATATTTTTTTTGCAGTACCGGGGATTGAACCCAGGGGCGTTCGACCTCCGCGCTACACCCCCAGCCCTATTTTTTATACTTTATTTTGAAACTGGGTCTCACGAAGTTGCGGAGGGCCTCACTAACTAGAGAGAGAGAGACAGGGAGAGAGAGAGAGAGAGAGAGAGAGAGCGAGAGCTGAGGTTGGCCGTAAACCCGGATCCTCCTGTCTCCACCTCCCAAAGTACTGGGATTACAAGCGTGTGCCACCACACCCAGCTCGATTAATATTTCTTTGGGGGAAAGTATCATTCTATAATATAAACAATGCAAAGTAAGGATGTTTTTATTATTTCATTTGGGCCTGTTTAATGGATCTCCAATGAATTGTCTTAACTCGTTTCTGCCGACCAAACTTTCTCAAGTTTTAATATGAAAAAAAGGACATCAGGATATCTTAAAAAGAATCGGCAACTGTGCAAATAACCAATTGTGGAGTTGGCTCTTTACCAACCATTGATGATTTTTTTTTCCATTTGTTTAAGAATAAGATCATTAGCAGGTTGCTGGGCATATTTTCACATCAAATGCAAATGCTTGACACAGAACATAAGGAATGACTTGCCAGGGATGAATGAAGCCAGACTGGAGAAAAGATCTTTATCACAACATCTGTGTGACCTGCTGGCTAGTTTAGCAACTGATGGAGCTCCAAACACACTTGCCGGTGAGCGCTATCATTTCAGTAAAGCCCAGCACAGCTGGAAGTGCTCCGAGAGCTTGCTGCAGTCCTGACGACTTACCATCATGAATTTGTATTCTCTAAATTACCAGAAGTGAAGTCTAAGGAAACGAAACAATGAGGTGCTGAACTTCACCTGTAGCTCAAGCTGTTCATCAAGTTGTATATGAACACCTCGGGAAAGGTTTCAAACACCATCATCCCTCCTGCCTGTACGAAATCGTTATCACTTTTACGGCCAATTTTTAGAAATTCTGCCCTATTTTTATTCTTCTAAAATTTGTGGTAAATCTATTTTTAATTAACTGAAATATTTCAACTCACATGTTTCCTTGAACTTAAGTATAAGAGCCTACATAGGAACCAGGTGTGGTGGCACATGTCTGGAATCCCAGTAATTGGGAGGCTGAGACAAGAGGATCACAGGTTCATGGCCAGCCTTGGCAATTTAGTGAGGCTCTCTGCAACTTAGGTGAGACCCTGTTTCAAAATTAAAGAATAAAATAGGGCTGGGGGTGTAGCTCAGCACCATGAAAGAGAGAGAGACAGAGAGGAGACAATTGAGAAATATCATGTAGAGGTTTGCAAATTACTTAACAAGGAACACTCATTTTTCCAAGAGATGGACCAACATATTTTGGACTAAAATCATACAATGATAATTCATGTTTTAACAATCCACAGAATAAAAGTAAGTTTATAGACAGAATTTTCTCAAGACTCTATTTTCCTATCATACACGTCCTTAAATTTTTGACACCTGCCAATCTTGTCTGCAAATAAGCATTTCCAGAAAATGATTAGAACAATAAACTGATAACAAAAGAATATTTACAGAATTCTAAGTAATGTGTTTTTTCAGATATGTATAAGGATAAAACAATTTTTCTCTGTTAAAATTTTTCCAAGTTGACCTGACAGAAATAAATGTTCACATATCTTAGAATGTTCTATAAAAAGTACCATGACTTGTAGTTTCACTGGAAAACTTTTTTTTTTTTTTGGTACTGGGGATTGAACCCAGGGGCATTCTACCTCTGAGCTATACCCCCAGCCCTTTTTATTTTTTGTTTTTGAAACAGGATCTTGCTAGGTTGCTGAGAGTCTCACTACGTTATTGAGGCGGTCCTCAAACCTGCAATCCCCCTGTCTCAGCCTGCTAAATTATGGGAGTTTGAGAGCTTCCCAAGACATAAAGTTTTTTTTTTTTTTTTTTTTTGCAGTGCTGGGGATTGAACCCAGGAGCATTCTACCTCTGAGCTAAACTCCCAGCCCTATTTTTTATTCTTTTTTTTTTTTTAAACAGGGTCTCACTAAGTTGCAGAGGGCCTCACTAAGTAGCTGAGGTTAGCCGCGAACCTGAGATCCTCCTGTCTCAGCCCACCAAGTACTGGGATTACAAGCGTGCACCACCACGCCCAGCAGACTTAAAGATTTTTTGATGAGATCAATGGCAATATTATGAATTTTGTTTTTATAATATTGTATAATAAAACCCATCAACATTTGGATGATTTGCATCAGTGAAATAATATTTTATAAAAGACCAATTCATTATGTTACAAAAATCATTGCATGAATAAAATTCCATTCAAAGTACAAGATTGGATATTGAATTTTAATGTAACTGAACACAAAAGGTTCAGTCAAATTCCATACTGCAGTTAGCCCTTAAGAATCTACCATCTATCAGCCAGGTGTGGTGGCGCACACTTGTAATCAGAGTACTTGGGAGGCTGAGACAGGAGGATCGCAGGTTCACAGCCAGCCTCAGCTTCTTAGTGAGGCCCTCTGCAACCTAGTGAGACCTGGTTTCAAAATAAAGAATGAAAAATCGAGCTGGGGGTGTAGCTCAGAGGTAGAATGCCCCTGGGTTCAATCCCTGGTACCGAAAAAAAAAAAAGAATCTACCATTTATCAAGTTTTAATATCAAAGAAGAATATAGACACCTCTCTAAAAGGTCTTTTAAAATAGTCCCCCCCATTTTCACCCCCCACTTCCAACATGTATCTATGTAAGGCCAGATTTTCTCCATATATAGCAAACAAAAACAAGGTATTGATTAAATGCAGAAGCAGGTTAAGAATCCACTAGTCTTCTATTAAGCCAGATGTGAAAGAGGTTTAAAAACATGTAAAATGAAGCCATGCTTCTGATTATAAATGGCCAACAATTACATGAAAAATGTTTTGACATCTTTAGCCACCAGGGAAAGGCAAATCAAAACTACACTAAGATTCCATCTCACCCCAGTCAGAATGGCAATCAAGAATACAAATAGCAATGCTGGCGAAGGTGTGGGGAAACAGGACCGCTTACACACTGTTGGTGGGGATATGAATTAGTACAGCCACCATGGAAATCAGTAGGGAGGCTCCTAAAGAAATTAAAAATGGAAATATCATATGATCCACCTATACCACTCCTTAGTACTTATCCAGAAGAATTTAAAACAGCATAATCTAGAGATACGTGCATTCCCACATTTATAGCAGCACAATTCACAATAGCCAAGTTATGGAATCAACCTAGGTACACACCAATAGATGAATGGATAAAGAAAATGTGTATCATATATACATATATATATATATATGTATGTATATATATATGTGTGTGTGTGTGTGTGAGTGTGTGTGTGTGTGTGTGTGTGTGTGTGTGTGTTTGTGTGCATGTGTCCTGGTGTATAGACCTAGGAATGGAATTGCGGAATTGTAAGGTTTGTGCATATTCTGTTTTACTCTGTCATGTAAACTGTTTTTCCAGATTGGTGACACCAGTTTACCCAGCAGAGGCGAGACATTCTCAAGCTGTGTGTG
>PVJS01043057.1:0-17234 GCA_004027185.1 Glis glis
AAAAAAAAAAAAAAAAAAAAAAAAAAAAAAAGTGAAAGGTCAGATGTTTTCCCTCATATGTTGAAGCTAGGAAGAAATTGAGACATAGAAGGTACTTCAGACGAAGGATGTATGATTACAATGCACCAATAAAAAAAATAGAAATTTGGGTCTCAAGAGGTAAGCAAAAAAACAGTCTCATTAAGAGGTCTTCTACACCCAAATAACCTACTACCATTTCTCAATCTTTTAATAACATTAATCTGCATGTACTCCAGGAATGATTCCCATAGGTGAAGTAATATAAAATTAATGGAAATAAATCAGGATGAATATGATCAAAGTATGTTCTATGCATGTATAAATGAGCCACAATGAAACACATTATTCTGTATAACTAAAATGTGCTAATTAAAATAAAACAAACAAAATCATGACTACTTGTTAAAAGAAGCACAGTAGCACACACCTAAGGACAAAAAGGCTCTCCAGGGGTTTGGACTTAAAACTTGAACCCGTTTCTAACTTAAGTCAGGTGTAAACTGAGTTTCAACCATTCCTCTTTATGCTGTCTGTCTTATTTTTTGTCTATTACCGCCATTCTTTAGTTTTCCTTTTTTTCTCCAACCTCCTTTCCCCATAAATACTCCCTTATAATGTAATAAATTAGTATGAGGTTGAGAAGACAATCCAAGCTTTGCAAACAAGCATGCAATTTATTATCAATACTTACAGTCTCAAGTTTGGGAAAATGTCATGCTTAGTGATAGGTAAAAAATTATAATCTAAATGTTAAATAAGTGCTTACCAGTGGCTTGGAAACATTTATGATTTGAACTAATGTGAAATGACATAATATGTGTGAAAAGGGTTTTATATCCCTAACATTCTGCAGAGTTTTTCATTAGTCTTTACCCATGTTTAACATTCAGGTCATCATAAGACTGTTGGCTAATTCATTCTTCAACTAGTTATATAAATATGCTGAAGGTCTTTTTGGTATTTGTTTTCCAATTGAGTGCATTAGAGGATTTTTATTAAAGTCATTGGATCATTCCTATGGCACATGATTTCATGTGAGCTATTCAGTGGGTTTATGAAGCAGAAATTAACATATTAGTTGGACTTGTCATCAAACAGCTGATATCTATCATCTATCTATCTACCTATCTATCTATCTATCTATCATCTCTCTACATCCATCTATCTATATCTATCTATCATCTCTCTATCATCTATCTATCTATATCTACCTATCATCTATCTATCTATCTATCATCTATCATCTATCTATCTATCTATCATCTATCTATCTATCTATCTATCTATCTATCTATCATCTATCTATCTATCATCTATCTACATCTTTGAATATGATGGTACATTATGTTCATGATTATGTCAGGTAATATGGCAAAAAGAATAGTTAATTGCTTTTGAGTTCATCAAAAAGTAAAGTATCCAGAAGGAGTCTAACTAACCTGAGAAGATATTTATCACTGTACACCTTGCTTGAAAGAAAATAAAGAGCCACCTTGTGAGAAGGAGAGGGGTCATGTGATAGAGACCTGAGAAAGGCCTGTAGAAGCCCAGTGTGCCTGCCCTGGGCAAGAGCCAACAAGAAAACAGGGACCTCAGACACACAGTCTCACAATGGCAAGGAAGTGAATTCTCCAGGAACCAGTGCTTCTGGAAGAGAATCCCAAGCCTCAAGCAATAGGACTGTCCCACTGACACCTTGCTGTTAGCCTGGTATTACCCTCAGCAGGGGAGAAACCTAGTAGCCAAGCTGCTTCTCTGCATTTCTAATGTGATAACCATGCCCCTGTGTTTACTGTGAACTTGCAAAGCATAATTTAAGGATGTTATTGCCATCTCAGGTTGCAAGGGAAGACTGCAAATATTTTCTATAAACAAGAAATGCCCTGACTCTCAAAATAATCACACTGAATTCTAGAAGCAGGCATTTAGCTATCCTGTAATACTATAGTATGCATAACCCATCTAAAAAGCAATTCTGACTTATTAGAAATAAGTCAGAAATAAAATTCTGGTCTTATTAGAAATCAAGAAAGAGACAACATTTTGAAACTTGAACCCAACTCTGAAAGAAGTTAATATCTTTCTGGGGGGAAAAAAAGAACCCATTAGTCTATTTCCACTATATAGAGATCATGCTTGCTATATGACCAATAAGGTCAGAGCCCGATATGTGACTTTTCCATTTGCTCATTCATTTTCCTCTTCATAAATTTCCAGAAAGGATGACCTAATCTATTGTTATGATTGTTATAATATCATGCAAATGAAAGAAAGACATTTCAAGTAGAAATGATCCTCAGCGGAAATAATGAAATATAGCAATCATCAGATTATATGTCCCTGGATAAATAACATTTATGAAGCAAATGTTACATGGTTTCCACAGGTGGTAGAATGAATTATAGATCCCATGGTTTCAACTCTAACTTTATCTGTGACCTCTGCCACATGGCTTTGAAAATTATATCATTAGTACGAAGGTGCGTTTTCCCACCACAGGGATTTCATGAGACTTATTTTGAGTAATGAATTCTGGGTCACTTTGAGCCTACACTTAAGCGGTATCATGTGTTCACTGTCTAGTGCCTCTATTACCACCAAAAGAAGAGTATGACCTGGGAATGATGGAAATTTGTTTTTGTTAAAATTAGAGATAGAAAGAGAAGAATTGACCTGACACCACTGCCTGGAACTGAGTCCAATCAAAGGCATCCTGGACTGATCAAGCCCCAGTTGACTCTTAGAGCCACAGACCAAAGCAGGACCACCTCACCTGCAATCAGAAGAATAAATCCTGTTTTAAACTACTGTTTTGAGTTGGCTTCTTACACAGTGTTATTGTGGGTTTAGCTGACTGATCTAGCTAGCTTTCGCTCTCTATTTAACAGTAGGCAGAATGATGGAAATCTCTGATATTTTTAAGTAGTTCAATGATTATAGAAAACTGCAAATTCAAGAAGTGCTTTTGCAGTAGATCAAATGATATGTGACTCTATTATTATTATTATTATTGTTGTTGTTGTTGTTATTTTGGTTAACACCTTAAACCAAAAATCTGCTCCTCGTTTTGGTAATCTACCTATGCCCCAGATTCTGACGCATATAATCTACTCTATCACTAGGATACCAGACTCCCCAAATGCTCCACTCACCATTTTTTTACCAACCCACCCCTACATAGAATTTGAGGAATGAGAGCAGTAAGAAAAAGCTTATTGTTCCATTTCTGTACATGCATTTATAGTCTAGGTAGAACTGCAAATGAGTGTTTATTTTCTTGTGATTTATATATTTTAAAAAGGTATGAGTTCAGCTGGGCCACTGAAACCAGATAGCAAGAATTGCTGAGCAAAGGTGAAACCAGGCTTAGGGACATGAATAAAGTAATGTGTGTGTATGTAGAAAAAAGGCTTGTATCTATCTTTTACCTACCTATCTATTTATCTAGCTATGTATTTTTGGCATGTAGCTATTAATTTCTCATCTATTATCTTATGACTGAAATAAAAAATGACTTTTATAACCATCTTATTTTTCACATAAGACATGTACCAATTGATAATACATTGCATTTTACCATTTCTTATAAAGATAAAACACATTTTTCTTTGAAATTCTAGCTTTATTTCTGCCAACAGATTAATCTTCTCATATGTTATTTCTATTAAAACTAAGTCCTTAATTAGTTCTTTTTTGTCATATATTTTGTTTTTGTTCATGTGTATATATATATATATAAATACACAAACAAGATTAAAAAATAATAAGCACCTATACACCAATCCCTCAGTCCCAACGACCTTTGACCCATAGTCAGTCTGGTGTGACCTACACTTCCATTCATTTCTTCACTTCCCATGTCTGAATAAAATCCCAGGTATTAGCCTTTAAATAAAATCACTTTTAGTAAAAGGTATTTTTACACAGTGATTTTTTAAATCTCATTTTTTTTGAGAAACAGAAAGCATATTAAAAATTTTCAATTCCGCTGTTCACCAAAGATATATTATGTAATTTTAAAACTTGGATGGCAACATGTTAGGCACAAGATAAGATGAATCCAAAAGAACTGGACAAATTCATTTTTCTATAATACATGAAGAACATTAGATGTTAAATTACACCAGATTACATTATCTCTATACTGAACACTATTATCAACTCAGGTTCAAATAATTTTAGGGGGGATATTAGGTTGACTTAAAAATGACTTAAAGCTAGCACCCCAAGGAGGAAAAACACATAGAAATATACATTATATTTTATTTTAAAAATCCTGGTTGAGAGCCGGGTGTGTAATCCCAGTACTTTGGGAGGTGGAGACCGGAGGATCCGGGTTCGCGGCCAGCCTCAGAGCTCTCTCTCCCTGTCTCTCTGTCTCTCTCTCTCCTTAGTGAGGCCCTCCACAACTTTGTAAGACCCAGTTTCAAAAATAAAGTATAAAAAATAGGGCCGGGGGTGTAGCGCGGAGGTAGAATGCCCCTGGGTTCAATCCCTGGTACCGCAAAAAAAAAAAAAAATCCTGGTTGATAGGAAAAAATTTGAGTGACTGTTTAGGACATAAGTAACAATGAATGGGCTATTTTCTGTTAAGTAAATATGATACATAGACACAGGTATAGGAGCCATATAAAGTTGCTTCATAAATAGTATTCATTTAAAATCAGATAATTCTTCCTCAGTCCCTCAAATCAGAAATTCTCTTTTAATAGCTTTATCGAGATATAATTCTGACATTTCAGATAAATGGAATTATATTTTATGTGGCCTTTTGTATCTGTCTTTTTTCACACAGCTTATTTTCAAGGTTCATTCATGCTGTAGTGTGTATCAATGTAATTAAATTTTATTAGCAAATACTATTCCATTTATTGATACAGCATGTATTATTTGTACATTCATCATTCGATGGCCATTTGGGCTGTCTTAACTTTTGCTTTTATGAATAATGCTATTATGAACAATGTTAGGAACATTGATACACATTATCCATAATGTTAAGACCATTGATACACAAGGTTTTGTATGGACATACATTTTCATTTCACATGGACTGAATTACATGGTCATATAGTAACTGTTTAAAATTGTGAGAAACTGTTCAACTATCTTTTGAAGCAACTGTATCATTTTACATTTCTACCATCAATTTATGAGAGTTCCAAATTCTCCAGATCTTCACCAGCACTTGCTATTTTCCATCATTTTGATAAATGAGCCATCCCAGTGAATACGAATGTAACTGTTTATAGCTAATCATTTCTCTCTTGTTGTTGATTACCCAACATTCTCTAAATTTGAAAATGCTGCATTTTAATTTTCTTTCTTGTCCGAGTAGGGTCAAATTTTCCTTATAATTATTAACATGTTTGTGTCCGACAACATTTTTACTGCCATAATCCAAGACAACTGTCCAGACAACTTAGTAGAAGGAAGATTTATTTGTTTGCAGTTTTCTGGAGACCTCAGAGTTTCGGTTGAGGTCGGGCCAGGTCACATCTGCAGAGTTCAGGGCATGGTGGCAGAAGTAGAGAGAGGGAGAGAGCAAGGCTCTGCCCTCACATCATGGAGGCTGGAAGCAAGAGGGAACACGGGGAGGAGAGAACCAGATGTAATCCCCAAGACCACACCCCTAGGAACCCCTCCATAGCAACCGAGACTGCTTCCAACATTGCTACCTTGTTTCCACCAGGGCTAGGGAACATTCTAAATCCGAACCACCACGATGCTCTACTTTATTTATTTCTAATTTTATTTTACTGTGGTAAGAGGCCTGTGTGACTTAAATCCTTTTAAGTTAGTTGAGGCTTGTTTTATGATCTGGCATTTGATTATCTTGGAGAATGTCCCATGTGTGTTCCCTGTGTGCTTGAAAAGAATGTGTATTTCAGTGTTGTTGAGTGGCCTTTTACAGATGTCTATTAGTTTTAATTGGCTTGAAGCATTGTTCACATATTCTATATTTTGGCTGATCTTCTACCTAGTTGGTTAATGCTACTGAGTCTCCACGAGGTGCAGCCTAGACACATACAGGGCCATCCCCACCGACGGACCAACCTCCACCTCCAAGACTATTGCCTCTGTTCATGGTTCTCTTCCTTCACCTTGTAGCTTTGCTGCCATCTTGCTGGTATCATGGAGTTAAAGTCTCCTTTAATCGCTCTCTATCAAAATATCCATTGCTTTTATACATGCTTTTAGCCATAGGTTGTTTCAGCTTTTGTTTAAGTCATTCTTCTCAAATAGAGTTCAGGAGGTTTTTATTTCTAAGGAGAGCGTTATGCCCTGGACCATATTTGAAGCTGGAGGCTGGAAACTGCTTTTCCTGATGTGAAACCTTTGTTCCCTGAGAGACACTGCGGGGGGTGTGGGTGGTCTGTCTCTTCCACAGGAGTCAGCTAGGGAATGGGTTATCAGAGATTCTGGATTATGGGTCTACTGCCCTTAGGATAAAGTTTCCACTAGATGGTTGGGAAGCAGACAAAGGTGAGGAAGATGTAAAACAACAGTCTGCCGTTCCTGGTGCAAAACCGTTATCCCATAATTGCAGTTGGGAGAATAAAAACACCCCAACACTACTCTCTTCCTACCTGTGCATACCCTGGGTGGAGCTTTGAACACAGAGCTATGCTGGGGAACAGGCTATTTCACTGTTCTTACTAAAGTTTAGTAGATTTTCTTGAATGAATGTTACTCCACATGGACAATTTGGATTTCAAATGATGGTTTTTTAAAAAACTAATCTTCACTACTTAAGTTGTTGTTTTTGTGAAGAGGTTCGGCCAAGCCCCTTATTCAGAAATCCCACTTTCTGAATGTCTTTTTTTTTTTAACAAAGACAAAACAAAACAAAAACAAAAAATGAACCAAAAACAAAAATAAAAAAGAATGCAGTCTGGCCTATTCAGTTTTCTCCATTGCTGTCCCAAGTATACTCACTCAAACACACTGTGCTAGTCTGATTTCCTGAGGTAAACAACTGAAAAGAGGGAAGGTTCATTTTTCCTCGTGGTTTCATAGATTTCAGTCCATGGTCACTTGGCTCTATTGTTTCTGGGCCTATGGTGAGGCAAAACATTACCGCCAGCAGGGTGCCTGTGACAGAACAAAGCTGCTCACCTCATCAACATAAGAAGGCAGCTAGAGGGATAGGAGCTAGGAGCTAGGAGCCAGCACATCAGATTTGGGGACATTTAATATCCAAACCATAATACACACTGACACTACCATTTCACTGTAGTTAGCCATGCACCACTCTCTCCATAGCCCACCTTGGGAAACTGAATCCTTACTACACATGCACCACCCCAACCTGTTGCTGGAGTCCATCACTTACAATGCAGAGGAGTATCTCTCCTTCTCCTGAGCTTAACTCTCAAATTCTTTGACCAACCAAACCCTCAACATGGGGGCTACACAGCTCTCTTCATTCTCTTGGTTATCCTTTGCTTCAGGAATAGCAGTAAAAATCAGCACAGTAAAGATTTCACTGGTGTAAGCCCTTCACACAAGTCTCCTACTTTCCCCAAATGATTTAACCTAAAAAATAAGCAGGACTCTTCAAAGCCTTCGAATTCCCCTATCCATCTGCTTCTCTCCCATACTTAAACTGCCACTATACTCTGAATCACTCACTTAAAATAAACCTTTCACATATTTTTCTTTCATCTATCTGTCAGCTATTTAGAAGGCTAATGGCATATTTTTTTTCTCCCTTCAGAATATCATTACTCACTCTCCCTGAAAATTTCTCCAGGTATATATCTCCATTTGGCTATACACATTTCAACAGCCTCTGCAGTGTATGTTGTTCATATCTCTGCAGGAAGCTGAGTATATTTAGTATACTTAGTCTCTTTAATTTTTGTACTGTAATTAAAAATCTATTTCTTTCCTGAAGACTTTAACACTCCAGGAGTATAATTATATCTATGCATTCTTGTGTCTAATGTACACTCTGTAGGACTATAATATACATTAGCTTGATTGTTTAATATTGTACCCTTTCTAAGTAGAATAGGAAATTGTGCTGTACTATTTCTCTGAAGTAATTTTGCCTGTAATCTTTGGAAGTGCCATTATATAAAAGAAAAGAAGTGTGTTTTTGGTAATCTTGAGTTTCTTCAGAATTTATTTCAAATGCAAATTAATAAAAAAAGATATGGAAGACTCATACATATATTGCATTTATTTATCTGACTTTGGGAAGGTTAATTAATATCATTAGTCTTCACTTCCATATATACAAAATATAAAATCAGACAAAGTCTTTGTAAAGGCCCCTCTGTACTAAAATTGCCTCTTTTCTGCACTCTGGAAAGTCACTGATTATGTTTGGCCATAATTGATTTGCTGATATCAGAACCTGGCTTGATTGATAGTGAGGTGGTTGTCACCACCAAGTTCCATCTTTGTGTGGTTAAGTGTCCTCGGGAACAGGCCATAGTGGGAGGCTTCCAGTACGTTTTGCTCATTAAGTGGCTATATTCCATTTTTTTTTTTTTTTTTGCGGTACCGGGGATTGAACCCAGGGACGTTCTACCTCCGCGCTATACCCCCGGCCCTATTTTTTATACTTTATTTTGAAACCGGGTCTCACGAAGTTGCGGAGGGCCTCACTAGGTAGAGAGAGAGAGAGAGAGAGAGAAAGAGAGAGAGAGAGCGCTGAGGCTGGCCGCAAACCCAGATCCTCCGGTCTCCGACTCCCAAAGTACTGGGATTACAAGCGTGCGCCACCACGCCTGGTTTATATTCCATTTTTTTTTTAGAGTAAACAGAGCCTCACATAGGACTTAGGACACAAGGAATTCCTTTTTCTAATAATATGTAGACTGGTTCCATCATTTTAAAATTATGGAAACTAAATAAATGGTATGGAACCTAAATAAATAATTCAGATCAAGCATAGTCAATACTATTCAGAGAGAGTTTGTTTAATATGCTTTAGAACTTTTAATCCATACGGATTTTCTTATTTTATCCCAATCATTCCCTATTTTCATCACACACAACTTTTTCAGTCTATTTCAGACTTCTGTTATACAGCCAGAAATTAGGAGTAGAGGGGGTGGTCAAAAAGACTGAGGCCAAAAGCAACACTGAAACTAACAAGGAATTTCAATTTGTCAAGTCAGTGTAGCCGTTTGCCAAACAATGCTTAAAATGGTTTAAATAGCCCAGTGTGTATCATACACAGGTTCTTGAGTTATGTTAACCTACATACTGACAATTTATGTGCATTTTCACATACTAATTTACAAACTTGCTAAAGTGAGCTAAAGAATACATGAATCTTTTCATTCTTTACAAGCAAGCTATAGAATTCTCTTTCTGATAATGCACATGACTGGGTAACCACATCAAGCCAAAACCTATCTACCATATAATTCTCCCTATCAGGTTACACTGAAAATGTTCTCTTTATAACACTCAATAAACAGTCTCATATGTGTACCATAAACCTTTGTTATATGTGCCTCACTGAGAAAGAGCAGAGGAGCTCTGTGGAAGGTCTTTCAGTCCCAAGTCACTTGCTCACAGTTCAGTCAGAGGATGAACAAGGACTTTTGAGCTGGGAGTGGGGGGGGACTAATGAGTT
This sequence comes from Glis glis, assembly GCA_004027185.1. Lineage (NCBI taxonomy): Eukaryota > Metazoa > Chordata > Mammalia > Rodentia > Gliridae > Glis > Glis glis. The sequence continues at coordinate 9,620 of PVJS01043057.1, forward strand.
CAACAATGTTATTTGCCCGGGAGACCCATAGTGTTCTATGCCAGTTTGAGCTACAAGGTGAGAGACCAGAATTTACAACTGGCAGCCACATTCAAGCAGGTAACGAGTGAGCTGTGTATGGCTCATTACCCACTATGATAGGGAATTGTTATAATGTGTAAGCTGCTTTATTAGGTGTCAATCTTATAGGCCTTAAAGACACATTTTTAAAAAGAGACTTTTATTTTGATTCATCCTGAAAATACTGAGAAATAGAATAACCATTTAGCTTTGGAATGAGACCTCTCCTCAATGCTGGAAGGATTATGTCTACTGAGGTTGAATTACCAGGGAGTGAGATCTTCTAGACCAATTTGGCACACCATCCAGTGATAGATATAAGAGGAGAGAAGAGATACATGTAAGGTTTTATCTTGGAATAATATGATCTGAGATACAGTATGTTTTTAGTAAAACTATAGAGAGTTAATAACATAGTCTATGTCCAGGCAACAAATATTTTAAGTGTCAATTATGTGGCAGGCATTCAAATGAATAGAAATTAGGCATGATTATGACATTAATAAGCAACTACAGTTCATTTGAACCTATTATGGGAAAAGAGCTTTTTCTCAGCACCTTACCAGTATGATCTCTTACCAACCATATGAGAAAAATATTATAGTATTTCCTATTTTACAGTAAAATAATTGAGACATAAAGGATTTAATTGATGTATTTTTCATCATGAAGCTAATACATGATAACAAGCAGATTTTGTTTCTGAAATATATGTATTATATATATGATAATATATATCATGTATAGGATATAGATCATGATGTATTATAATATAGCACATATTATGATTTCATGTATAACATATAATGATATAAGGATCATTTTAAAAATATATGATAATATGTTTATGTTTCATATATATCTGATAAATACAGAAATATGCACATATTGAAATTATACACACATGCAGACATGAATGCATATATCTATATGTGAGATTATATATGTGTATGTATACATATACATACATATAATAGTTTATATTTGTATATTCATATACACACATAATAATTCATATATATATAATTTAGACAGAGAATTCATTTATGGAGAGAAAATAATGACATTTGGAAGTACAAAACTCAGATGGTCAAGAAAAATAACTAAGTATTGCATGGCAGTAGAAGAGAAGAAATGCTTCAGTCTAGGAAATAGTGATAGCCAGAAACGTGTTATTGAGTTTTCCTGCTTCCTACAAATACATAATGTCCCTGAAAACTTTCTCAAGTCTATCAAACACCCAATAAAGGAGACTTGATTAAATTTTTATTCTTTAACACAGATTGAAGAAACCTCACAATTCTTAAGTGTGTCAGATGCATTCAGTCTGTGGGATCACCAAGGACAAAATTAATTGATTTATTCAACTCTTTCGTGAGCATCATCCTAGGGAATCCTAAAATAAAGATATGTTCGCATCATCTAGATCTTAAGGTTGTTATATTTACACAGACAGAATGACAAATGCCTTGACAAGTTGAGATAATACTAAGTAGGAGTCCAGGATGAGTCATGAATTACATGACATCTGAATCAGATGTTAATAGTCTATAAGACGTTAAAGTATGGTGAAGACCATAGGAAAGATAAAGAAACTTCACTTGTAGTACAAATCTTAAATAATGACCACAGCAGTGAAAATGGACACGAAGCAACCAGAACAAGAGATGATCAAGGGGGTTCTCCCTGAGCTGAATAGACAGTATCCAGTAATGGAGAAATCACTGGGATGGCTTTAATTAGTGATTATTTGTTCTGGTTCTAAATAGGAATATCCCTCCATGAAATATGGCCAGAAATATTTGCTATCCTCTCTGGAGTTACAGTGAATAAATAAATGCTCTTTTCAAATATTTATCTATCAGTAACACAGTTTGTTAACTGTGAAATCAATGAAGCGCCCCTTCAATTTCTTGCCTCTCTCTCCTTCCCTCTCTTTCTAGAAGATATTTCACATTTTACCAAGCATTCATGTACTCCATGTCCTCCAGATTTACAAATTAATCTTCTTCTCATACCAAAGGCTTTAATACTATTGATTATAATCACAACAAAATTCAGCTATGACTGAATATGAATTTTTAGTTAATAATATTTCTACCTTCTTCACAATGTTTAGCTTTAGGTTACTGGAGGATTTAACACAGTGGGAAATTTTCTTTTTTCTTTTTCTGTTTTTTTTTTTTATACTGGGGATGGAACCCAAGGTTATTTACCTCTGAGCTACACCCCTAGCCCTATTTTATTTTTTGTTTTGAAACAAGATCTTGCTAAGTTGTTGAGAGCCTCACTAAATTGCTGAGGTTGGCCTCGAAACTGTGATCCTCCTCCTGTGTCTGCCTCCCAAGTACTGGGATTACAATCATGTGCCACCACACCTAGCTGGAAATTTCAAATGCCTATGAATCCTCCTATTTTGTGAATTTAACTCCTGCCCCAAGAATAAAGAATCAGGGCAAAGTGGGAGCTTATGTTTAAAAAAAAAAAAACAGGCCCCTCCATTACAAAGGTTGAATTAATCAGAGTAGGCTAAGTATTGAAACAAACAACTTCAAAATCTTAATAGTTAATGAACATAAAAGTATATTTTTCATACAGGCCATAGTCCAATATAGTCGGTTGTATTCCACAGGGTGCTCAGAGACCCAGGATATTTTATCATTTTACTCTATCATCTTCCAGGGCTTTTGAATTCTTTCTGAGTTCTTCTATATTCAAACTGGAAACAGTTTTTCTGGGTAGTAGTCTTCATTTCTACCTACATTTTATTGCCAAAAACTGAGACATCCCCTTATTCAGAAAATAGAGATCAGGATACAATTTGGTCAAGTGCATAAGTGTTTGGCATCTTTGCCCCAGAAGCTTAGGTAGTGGTGTATTTAGATAAGGTTGGACAGAAACACCTAGGTAGAATCAAATAAAACACACATATTGGGGCCAATGATTCAGAATTATTGATACATGGATGAGAGTATATTTGTGCTTTGGGATGATTCTTTAGCATCTGAGTATGTTTTGGCCCACAGTAGGAGCTCACAAAAGGTTTAATAAATTAATCCTTTTGGATTAATGGTAAGGGGTAACAAAATTAACACAAAGATATACATGAGCTATGTACGATGAAATATTATTTGATATTTGTGATTATTAATGACCTATATGTCTAATTATTATATAACCTATAAGGGTGAAAAGGTTTATCATATACTGTACAAATTAACATTCTCTGAATTTTATTTGATTGCAAGAATATGAAAATGTGCTTAGTCTTTCTAGTTTGGTTGTCTGTAGACTACTCTTGAAGAGATATGGACAAATGATAGCAAAGTCAACAGAGATTTAATTAAGTCAAGTTTACTGCACAGAATGTACTTTTGGGTTGATTGCTTTGTAACTACCAGTCACAGAACAATATTATGTGGGAAGGAGGAAGAAAATAACTAAACAAATTGAACTGCTCACATTTGCTTATGATTAGCCTAAATGGCTGTCTCTCAGACTCTCTTTATATATATTGGCCAATACTTGAAATCACTGTAGTACTACAGAAATTTCCAAAATTTATTTCAATAGCACAAAAATGTTTTGAAACAAGAAAATCCTTTTCATAGTAAAATATTTTTACCAACTTCACATCTTTCTATCTCAAAATATACAACTTTTTTTTTATCCTGACTCAATCATGTAGATCAAGTACTGGTTTTAATTTTGCTTTTCAAAGAAGTTATCAGATTATTATCATGAGGATGGAATAAGAAGAACTTTGCTAAGAAGCTTAAATTACAAAATAATGTACATTTTTCAAATGTTACATTTTGCATAGATGCAAAACTATTCTTTATCATAATTAATAACTTATATAACTTAACACACATAATATTATACTTTGTATATATTCAAATAGATGCACATGTTTATTTTAATGAACCTCATAAAAATAATATTTGATTGCTAAAAAATATGCTTAGTTACTATGGTTCACCTCCACATACATATCCATTTTATTCTCTCCAATATATCTTTTCATCAGAAATGGCCCAACCAGATGGTTTCATTCAACTCCTATTACTGGTACAGAAAGACAGACTCTTAAAATTACATTAATTTTATGCTGACAGGACTTTTGTGAAGAAGATATTTCCACTGAACTTGCATGAAGACCAGTGTCAATAAGTTATTTCTGGCTAGTTATATGCTTTTATATATTTTTTAACTTTCTGTGTCATTTCTAAGTGACTCAGATATACCACTAATGGTGCAGTAAATTCATCCAAAACATTCATAATAACCACTACTTGTTTAAAGATTTGTGACAGAATTTCAAGATAAAGATCTTTTAGCATTATTAAGTAATGCCACAATCTTTCTGAGTAATTTCAGGGACCTTTTAGTCACACCTACCAATTAGATTGTAAGGCAGGAAAAGTGGAAAACTAAGTTTCAGCTATTAGAGGAAATGTCGTTTTCTCAAACTTGAATATGCTAATGAATGACTTTTGAAGGAAAGAGCTTTTGAGAAGAGCTTCCTTGACAAAATGCCACCCAGGATTTGTAGGGTTGCCCAAGACCTCAATTTGAAAACAAGAGATGTTTGCAATTCTTTCTTTGTTCTTCAAATTAATATTTGTGTTAAAATATCATTTCGAATTTAATTTGCGCTCAACTGTCCACATGCATGAGCAAAGACACTGGAAAGGCATAATTTGGGCAAAACTGGCACAGAAATCACTAAATGGAATCACAGGGAGATAGTCGGTGGATCCCTGTCCCTTGGAACTGATAGCGCCATCTTCATTATGTTCAATTTGCTGTACAACCTGGGAAGACACACACATTCCACCAAAGGGACAGACAGAAAAACAAATCCACATATTCTCAGAACTGTATAGTTTGAACGCTTCTTTTTTAAAATCTTCTTTTAGGGCTAAATCTTGTTGCCAATTTTTCCCCACCATATTTATTTGCAAAATATGGGATTCACTTTCTAGGCATACTAAAAACCAGAGTGTCATTGCAGTCATTGAGCCTACCTTTGCTCCAAGTTTTAAACTTGGATTTTGTTGTATAGCATCTAAGTATCATCTTGAAAAATGAAACATTCAGAACAAGTTTGAATTTCATACTCCAGCCCTTAAAACCCCCTTATATAAGAATTTCACTCTCTTACCCTTTTCTCAGTTTATCATGTTCTTTAACCAATTTGCCAGACCTGATGGATACAGAGCTCCATCCGCTTTGTGACTGCCTGTACATAACGGAAGAAGATTGGAGAAACATTTCATTATAACATGATACCTACAAATCTCAAGAGGACCTTCAATGATATCAAGTATCTGAACTAAAATTCCCTGATAAAATGGTTCTCCCAGTCGCTGAGATAATTATTTTACATTTTCTCTATCTCCTTTTCTCAAATCTACAATGTACTTCATAACTGAGAAAATAGAAGCAGCAGGAAGAACATTTCACACCCCCATTACTAAATCTACCAGCTTATAATCATCCGTTTTAGCACAGTCCATTTTGTTCTTCCATCACTGTACACAAACTATTCTTATTTCTACTAAAAAAAAATTCTGTATCTGGGACTCATAACATATTATCTCTTGTTTTCTTCAAGCAATTGGCTATTAAAATGGTCTCTCCTTTCTGTACTGCATCATACCTTTTAATCTGGCTAAAAGGAAGATTCTCTCCAGCCGCAAATAATTTTATTTTATTTAAAATATTTTCTAACTATGATTAATTATGAAGATTAGTGGGTTCAGTATGATGCTTCCCTGCATGATGCAGTGTGTACTGATCAAAGTCAACCTCCCTTTCTCCAACTCTCCCCCACAAGCTTCTCAATCACTAACAATTACTATTCTACTTTCAACTTCATTTAGCTTCCACATATGAAAGAGAACACACAGTACTTGTCTTTCTGTGTCTGGCTTATTTCTGTATCTTAAATTTTTTTTTAAATTATCTATTGCCTCTACATCTTCTTGAATGCTTCTGCAAGTACTTTTTCCTCTTTAGAGTAAAAGTTACTGAAAGAGCGTTCTAGCACCACTGTTTATACTGTGCCCTTCCATTGGGCTTTTACCCACATAAATATGGTCTCCTCACTTAAACCAATCATGCCAGGAAGAGTTCAGTTCCCAAGTCCAATGGTCAATTCAAAATCTTCATCTTAGTCTTATCTTTGCACCAGATGGAATTTCTAACAGCTTTGACCAAACAATAAAATAAAAAGTAGCTAAGAAACTATAGCATGTACTTTCAGTAAAACATGTTTTCAAATGAATTCAAAAGGTGAATTAAAAAATCTTTAGAAATAATGGCAACAGAAATCTTACATACCATCATTTGTGAGAAACAAGTAAGCCCGAGTTTTGAGAAATTTAAAGCTTTATATAGATTTGTTAATAAACACATGACACAAGTAAGCCAAATATTTTGCCTCAGGGGCAAACATCCCAGCAAAAGAAAAAAAACATTTAATTTAAATCAGCAATATTTAGTAACTAGTTGTCATTATCTATGTGGTTCCAGGCATTGTTCTTAAACCTTTTCATATGTCAGTTCATTATCCACTCAGAAATCCAAATAACAAAGTTATTATTGTGTTTTTATGTTTGTTTGTTTGTTTTGTGGCACTAGGAATTGAACCCAGGGGCATTCTGATCTGAGATACATTCCTACTCCTATTTTATTTTTTATTTTGAAACAGGGTGTTGCTAAGTGACCATATGCAGACCTCTAACCTGTAATCCTCCTATCTCAGCCTCCTAGGTACTGGGATTCCAGGTGTACACTATGCCAAGCTAGTATTATTGTTATTGGCCACATTTGCACAGAGAAAACACTGGAAAACAGAAAGTCACACATTAGGCAATGAACTGTCAGTCAAACACAATTTGAACTCAGGCAATGTGCCTTGGGCCAGTGTTCTTAACCATGATAAAATATTTTCTCAAAATATAGTAATAATAATTAATAAACAAAACTCCTAGAAAATAAGAATCAAATTGTATATTAACTTGATGAAAGTCACTCACCAAATCATACTACATCAAACAATGTAGAAAATTTAGATATATTTCCTTTAAGATTAGGGACAATATATATAATGCTGGTATCACCAACATGTTGATATTTTCTAGAACTCCCTCCAATACTAATACTATAACACAAAGAAAAAAAGGTGTTAATATTAAAAAGGGATATATAAAATTCTCCATAAAGATTGACAATGTGATTTTCTACATAGACAAAGAACCAGAATCAATAAACTATTCCATGTTTATGGTAATGCAACAATATTTCCCTATTCATGTACAACAATCATGATTCTCTGCAACGGCACTAACGATCTTTTAAAAAGAATGTAATAGTTAATTTTCAGTCACAATGTTCAAATGTCTAATTGACTTAGAAAAGATTGCATAGAGGCCGGGCGTGGTGGCGCACGCTTGTAATCCCAGTACTTTGGGAGGCGGAGACCGGAGGATCCGGGTTCGCGGCCAGCCTCAGCTCTCGCTCTCTCTCTCCCTGTCTCTCTCTCTCT
>PVJS01043058.1:0-17231 GCA_004027185.1 Glis glis
GTCCTCTTTGTGACATCCTGTGAGAATTAGGGCACAGGAAACTGGCACACATGTCAATATTCTTGTTATTGCTATTGCTGTGAATAATAATAATAATTATATAATAAATAATAAAGACTCCTTCCTTTTACTCAGAAGTTTCATATCTTCTATGGTGTCCATGAAACCATGACAGGCTAATTTGTTAGTTTGCAGACAGGGTCAAATCTCAGACCTTCACAGTCATTGACAAGAATCACTTGGAGAACTTGTATTAAATGTAGGTTCCTGGGTTGTCTCTCAGATTATTATTTGATAGTTCTAGGAGGGAGACCCAGGAATATGAGTTTTTGGAAAGTGATTCTGATGCTGGAGGTCCTTAGAAATCCCTTGGGAATTACCATCCTCAGGATTGCACTAACTGAAATGTGACTAAAGACTAGAAGACTACACTTTCTGGATAAAGGTAGTCATAGATAAGCACATGACCTCTTTTGGCAATTTTTCTAGTTTAAAATAAACAACATAGAAAGTATTTGCTCATTACAAGCAACATATAAGAGAAGTTATAAGTTATGTACTGGCTAAATATGCTATATACTGGCTACAATGAAATTAAAAGAAATAGAAACACAGAAATAAGATGGTACCCTCATCACAACACTCATTTGTTTAATCACTATGTAAGCCGGGCGTGGTGGCATATGACTGTAATCCCAGTACTAGGGGGGCTGAGATAGGAAGATCACAGTTTTGAGGCCAGCCTCAGAAACTTAGTGAGACACATCAGCAACTCAAATAAAAAATAAAAAGGGCAGGGGGAGGGCGTGTGTAGCTCAGAGGTAGAATGCCCCTGGGTAAAGTTCCCAGTACCAACAACAAAAAAATCATTATATAAATTAAACTTGACCTTTCGTTTCTCTTCTGAGAAAAAGTGGAAAATGGGATATTTTTATTTTAATTTTGAGACAGGGTCTCACTCAGTTGTCCAGGCTGTCCTTGAACTTGAGATCCTCCTGCCGTAGCATCCCAAGTAGCTGGGATTATAGGTGTGTGCCACCAGGCCCAGTGGGAAATGGCTCTTACATAAGACTGATTCCTCCAGCCTGGATTTACTGAACACCTGTTATGTGCCAAGCACTTGTTCTAGGTGCCAGAAATATGGTGATAAATGAGACAAAGTTCCTGCTTTTGTGCAGCTTATATTCTAGTGTAGGGACACAGACACTGAACCCATTAACAAATACCTCCTATTTTCAGACAGTGAAGAAAATAAAGTAGTGGAATGGGAGTGACTTGGTGAACTTTGGATGACATTTTCGTTATAGTAGTTGAAAAAGGCCTTTCTGAGGAGGTGACATTTGAACTGAGATCTGATTAGAGGAGACGTTGTAGCAGTCAGTTTCTGCCTGCCAGAGACTTGCCCATTTGTAGGAACTGAAGCATTTAGACCCCACGGTCAGTCTCACTCAACTCCCACCACACCTGAAAACATACACATTAGGAGCTTCTTCCCACTGGTGGCTGAAGTTCAGAATTATCCTGCTGCCCTAAGCACATGATCTGGTATATGTGAGGTGAAAGGGTCAGGGGGAGGGAAGGGAGAGTGAGGAAGACATCTCTACAACAGAATAGTCTTTATTGAGATAAGACCTGCAGAGGGGGGTCTCCAGGAAAGGATGGAGCCCGTGTCCACTTACAGACTGAGGGGTTATATAGGTTAATCAGGAGGGAAATTCAAATTCTGGCGAGTAGCTCCTAAGGTGGAAAAGCTGGGGGTCCTTGAGGCAAGAAAGGAGTTATCTATAACTTGCAGTCTGTGCAAAGCAAGATATGGCAGAGTTCCAGTCATCGAGATAAGGGAACTTTTCCAGTGAGTGAAAAGCCTTCACAAAATGGGGTTGATTTTGCTCTGGCCAGCCATCCAACATGAGGAAAGGCCTACCTTGGACAACTGTACTTCATTCATTTGATATATATTTATGCAAGACATAACCTGTGTCATGAATTTTTCTAGCCATTGAGAATACAGCAGTGAATAAGAGAGGCCCCGTGTATGCCTGTAATTCCATTATTTGAGAGGCTGCAACAGGAGGATAGCAGGTTTGAAGCCCACCTCAGCAATTTAGCAAGGCCCTCAGGAACTTAGCAATACCCTGTTTCAAAATAATAATAATTAAAAAGGCTTAGGGTATAGCTCAGAGTTACAGTGCCCCTGGGTTCAATCCCCAGTACCAGAGAAAGAGGCCCTTACTCTCATGGAGATTCTATGGCAGTTGTTGGTTTGCACTGCATCCCTGTCCCTCCGTCCCACCAGCCTAGATCCTGCCTAGTCCCTCTCCCCTAGGTAAAGAGGGTAACTAGACCATGTCATGATTCTTTACCTGTGGATTAAATGGTCTCCAAACCAAAATAACCCTAAAATCCAGAAATTTCCATCTATAGTTTTATGATTATCACCACTCTGCAAACACTACTCTTCCTCAGTCCCAGACTCCAAACTGACTCTCCAAACAATGCAAATGAGACTTGAATTAGCCCCATCCCCTTGGATCCTGTTTTAGTTAGTTTCTCCATCGCTGTGACCAAAACACCTGACAAGAACAACCTAGAGGAGGAAAGGTTTATTTAGCCTACAGTTTTAGGGGTTCAGTGCATGGTCAGCTGGCTTCAAGGCAGAAACCACAGCGGCAAGGTGCATGGTGGAGAAAAGCCACTCTTAGCCATGCCAGCCAGAAGCAGAGAGAGAAACCAGAAAACGCCAGGGACATATATAATCCCAATGCCACACTCCCAGTGACCCACCTCCTCCAGTCACACCCCACCTCTTGATCATTCCTGCACTGGGGACTATGTTTTCAACACATGAGCTTTTGGGGAGACATTCTAAACCTCAACCATAACAGACCCTGAGGCTTGGTCTTTGGGCCATCTCCCGTCTTCAAGTTGGTCCCTATCCCCCTAGATGCTCCCCTATTCTTATTGCTGCCTGCCAGTCTACTCTATCCTCCCTCCCTTGCCAAGGTTCCAGTGTGCCTGTTGATGTGGTTATGAAGCCAACTCCCAGAACTCCTTCTAGCTTGTTTGCTTATTGCCTGATGATCAAAGCTAAATGAAAATAAAGAAAATGGAGGCAGCACTCAGGGAGAGGTTGCTCTGGCAACCAGACTTCTCACTTATAACTTACTCTAATCCCACTCTTACCAAGTTTTTATTACAATTGAATGAGTTTCTTCTCTGAGACAAGTTTCTCAACCATTTTTATAACCTGCTTTGTGGTGCCAATTAGACTTTTCTTGAAGGGAACACATTCTGTATCTTTCTGAATGTGTTCTGACAATTATTTTAGTGCTTATTAGATATAATGAAGCATGCTTGACCTTGGCAGTGGTGATTACGAGGATGGAAAGGAGTTGTGATGTATGAGGAAGAGCACTGGATTTGGAGTCAGAATGCATGGTATTTAACATAACTTTAAAAATTTATAGAAGTAATATAAAATCATGACCAAAAGCTAAAGCAGCACAGAGAAGCATAAACTGAAAAATAAAAGCCCTTAGCTCTCATTTCTATTTCTCGCTTATCGGTAAATGTTTTTTCTTGTGTTCCAGTAATTGCCTATACATACAACCTTAAATGGTTTTCTTGTTTTGCTCTGCAAATTAAGATCACCATTGTACATATTATTCTATTTGAAATTTTTTACTATTTATTGAGCATTTCCTCTATCAGCATGTCTGTCATTCTTTTTAACGATTGTCTAGTATTCTATGATATGGATGTACAGTCCCCTACTGATGACCACTTATGTATCTGAAGTGTCAATTACAATGAATTTATAATAAATATCTTGATACACATATTTTGGTAGAAGTCATAGTATTTGCACTGGATAAATTCTTAGATGTGAAACTGCTGAGTCAGAAGTGTTCACATTTACAATTTTGGACATAAGTTGCCAAATTGCTCTTCAAAACAATTATATCAATCCTCTGTCTCAACAACAGTGTATGAAAGTGACTATTTTGCAAGAAAACGTGGTTCTGAATCCTATTACTTAGTGATAGTATGACTTTGGACAAATTACTTAACTAAGATGAAATCTAGCTCTGTAGAACTGAGATAACAATGCCTTCCTCACAGTACTATAAGGAGTAAGGTTAAGTATGACAGTCTTAAAGACTAACATAGAGTTACCATATGACCCAGCAATTCCACTTCTAGGTGTGTATGCAAGAGAAATGAAGGTGTTTGATCACACCAAAATTTGCACATAAATATTTACAGAAGCACTATTTATAATGGTCAGAAAGTACAAACAACCCAAATGTCCATCAACTGATAAATCAACAGGTAATGTATTCATACCATAGAATATTATTTAGCAATACAAAAATAATGAAGTATTGATACATACCGTAACACAGATGAACCTTGAAAATATTATACCATGTGAAAGAAGCCAGTCACAAAAGGCCGCATATCACATGAGCCCAATTATATGAAATGACCAATGTAGGAATGTCTATAAAAACAGAAAGTAGATTAATAATTGCCTAAGGCTCTGAAAGAAGGAGTGAGAAAAAATGAGGAATGACTGCTAATGAATATGGATATGAAAATGTTCTAAAGTAGATTAGGGTAATGATTGTACAAATCTGTGCATATGCTAAAAACATTGATTTTTACACTTCCAATGGATAAATTATATGATATAGAGATTATATCTCAATAAAACTCTTACAAAAATATTAAGACAATACTTCTGCTTGCAACCACAATGGCATAACAAGTGCTAAATTTACTCTCTCACTTGAAATAAGCCCGGCTTAAAAATCCAGGTAAAATGTACTAAACAAGGATTTTTGAGACACTAGCTATCAGGCAACAAAAATTAATGATCCCTAAATAATGGGAGACAAAGGATGTAAGCTTGGTGATTGCCCAGCTTATTGACTCAAGAGAGTGTTTAGGCCACAACACAATGAGGGGAGAGCCCAGGTGGGTCCTGGCACACTCCCTAAGTTGAGAAGACAGACAGAGCTGAGAGTCCAGGGCCAGTAAAGTGACTACAGTTCATATGTCAGAGTCCTGAAGGAGAGAGAGCTTCACCACAAGAGACCCCTGGGGATATGCAGAGGTTTCAGTGTTCAGCAGAGTACAGCTCAGCATATACATGGAAGGAAAAACACTCTCAGCCAGGGGAAAAAAACCATCTAGAAGGATTAAAAGGAATGCAGCATTCACATGGGGTCATTAACAGCGCCTGTTCTCACCAGCCAGAATGGAATAACTCATAATTCACAAAGCACTGGGTAGAGTACTCAGTAAGGTCTTGCCTCGGTAATGGGAAATAATTAACTCTAGGTTGAATACTATTCCAGATTCACATAACAAATCATAAAGGCAATACTGCTAACCATCAAACTTTTTCCAACATAACTGAATCCCAGAGCAAGCCTTAAGAAGATGTATTAGAAAATGGAAATATCCGGCACAAAACAAGGTGAAATTCACAATATCTGGCATCTAATCAAAGGTTACCAGGCATGCAAATGAACAGGAAAACACATTCCATAACAAGGAGAATAATCAATCAATTGAAACCATCCCAGAACTGACACAGATGTTAAAATTAGCAGAGGACACATGAAAACATTTACTATAACTGGGTTACATATGTTCAGAGAATTAACTTGAGATGTAAAAGATATCAAAAAGACCCTAATAGAACTTGTGGAGATGGAAACAGTAATGTGTGAGAGGAAAAGTGCGCTGTATGAGATTAATATCAAGTGAAATATCAGGGAAGAAAAGACTAACAAACATGAAGGCATAGCAAGAAAAGCTACCTAAAATGAAGCACATGGAGAAAAGAAAATGCCAAAAAATAAAAGAGCATCTCATGAGTGGTGGGTCAATTTCAATCAATGTAATACACAAGCAATGGGAGTCTCTGAAAGGGGAGGGGGCAGAAAACTATTTGAAGGAATAGTGGCCCAAATTTTTGAAACTTGATAAAAAATACAAACCTGCAGATTCAAGAAATTCAAAGAGCCTCAAGAAACATGAAGAACACCAAGCCAAGGTACAACATAATCAAATTGCTCAAAACCGTTGATAAAGAGAAAAATATTAAAAGAAGCTAGAGGGAAAAATAAACAGGTTAAATGCAGAGGGAACTGTGAACACTAGCCAGAGGGAAAAAGACACAATGCATTCAAAGGAACAAAGAATGAGAGCAGATTTCTCATGGTAAAAATTCAGGCAAGAGGATAGTGAAGCAATATCTTTAAAGGACTAAACGAAAAAAGAACTGCCAATCTAGAAAACCTCGCCCAATGGAAATATCTTTCAAAGATGAGGATGAAATACTTTTCAGACATATAAAAGCCAAAAGAATTCATCATCAGCAGATCTGCACTATAAGAAATATAAAAGGAAGTCCTTCAGGAAAAAGGAAAGTGATACCAAATGGAAATATGGAATGAATCAAATGGAATGAGCCCAAATAAATAGCACGGAAATAATAATTATGTGAGTAAGTATATAAGATTCTTTTCTAATTATTTAGTTCTTTTCAAGTGATAATTGAATGTTTTATTTTGTAACAATTTATCATGGGGTTTGTAATGCAATTAAAAATAAAAAGTAAAGTCGGGAGTGATGGTGCATGCTTGTAATCCCAGTACTTGGGAGGCTGAGACAGGAGGATTGCAGGTTCATGGCCAGCCTCAGCAATTTAGTGAGACCCTGTTTCAAAATAAGAAGTAAAATAGAACCGGGGGTGTAGCTCAGAGGTAGAATGCTCCTGGGTTCAACTCGCAGCACCAAAAAAAAAAGAGTAAAAAGTATGAAAATAACACTAAGGTTGGGAGGGGAAAATGAAAATATACTGTTTTAAAGCTCTTATACTATTTGTGAAGTGATATAATATTAAGGGTAGATTGTGATAAGTTAAAGACGTATACTCTAACTTCTAAAATAACCACTAAAATGAAAAAACAAAGAGTTGCATAGTTAATATACCTGAAAAAAGGTAAAGTGAAATCATGAAAAGCACTCAGTCCAGAAGAAGGCAGGAAAAGAGATAAAGGGGGAATCAAAACTGGATCAGACAAATAGAAAACAAATAACAATATGATAGATTTAAATCTAACTATATCAGTAATTGCATCATGTAGAAATGGTCTAAACACCCCAATTACAAGGCAGAAAATGTCAGCTTAGATAAAATGGCATGATACAACTATGAGGACTTTTCTGATGTGCCAACTTGATTAGGCTACGGCCCTTAGTTATTCAAACACTGTGTTGCAGTGAAGATATTTTGCAGGTGTAACTAAAGCCCTTAATCAGTTTACTTTTTTGGTGGTACTTGGGATTGAACCCAGGGGTGGTCTACTTATAAGCTATGCTCCCAGCCCTATTTTATTTTTTATTTTGAAACAGGATCTCACTAAGTTGTTCCATCATTTAACTTTAACTATGGAGTTTTGTCCTGGATACACCTGAGTGAATCCACTAAAAATCTGTAAGGCAGAACTAAGATATTCCTGAGAGAGAGGAGAAATTCCACCTGTAGATCATTGCTTTGGCCCCTCTGTCCATAGAGTTCCATCCCCAATACACTAGGAGACTTCAACATACCTCTTACACTATTAGACCTCCAGTATTGAATCTCAAGTCATCAGATTATGCCAACGACTATCTGTCCTCTGGGCAGTCAACTGCTGATCCCACACCACTCACCCCTACTCTTTGAATGCTGTCTCACCAGGCTCACAGTCATTCTGCTTAACACTATTCCTGTCATAATTCTTGGCTATTTTGGTATCCACATAGATTATCTTTCACTCTGTTTTTTTCACTTCCCCTCCTCTCATATATTGTCCCCCACCTAATTTGAGCTACTTATCCACATGGCCAGACCATTAACCTTATTACTAGAAACTACTATTTTTCACTTTTCTCAATTTCATGCATCCTATTCCTCAACTACCACCTCCTTTCTAACTTATTACTTATCATCTTCCCTCCAACGATAGTTCAACCCTACTCACTGAACCTACTACTCTCACATACCTTCATAATTGAATTTGGCTAGGGAAAAATAATCATGCTGATTAGTCTCTATCTTGGTCAACATTCTCACTGCTATAATCCAAAAGACCTTACCACACGACTTACAGAAAGGAAAATTTATTTGCTCACGTGGAGATTCCGGGTTCAGTTCATGTGGGGGCCGGGGTCTATGGATCTCAGGTCATGATGGTGGGAAGGAGAGAGAGAGAGAGAGAGAGAGAGAGAGAGAGAGAGAGCGCTTTTCTCTCACATCATGGAAGCTGGAAATAAGAGAGAGAACAGGAGGAGGAGGAGGAACCATATAATCCCCAAGGTGACACTCCCAGGGATCCACCTTCTCCAGCCACACCCCACTGGCCTAGGTTACCACCCAGATGAGATTACAACCCTCATGACTTAACTATATCAACCATGAGCTCTTCAGGGGACATTCTATATCTGACCATAACAGTCTCATTTTATGTTCATGAGGAATATTGGTGTGTAGTTTTCTTTCAAAATAGTATTTGCCTAGATTTAGTATTAGGGTAACACTGGCCTCACACAATGGGTTAGGAAGGTCTTCTTCCTCTTCTGTTTTTTTTGGAAAAGATTACATATAATTAAGCCAGGCATGGTGGCACACTCCTATAACTCCAGAATTTGGGAGGCTGAGACAGGAGGTTTGCAGATTTGAGGGAAGCCTCAGCAATGTAGAAAGACCCTCAACAATTTAGCAAGACCCTATTTCAAAATGTTTTAAAAGTAAAATAGGGCTGGGTATGTAGCTCGGAGGTAGAGCAAACCTGGGTTCAATCCCCAGTACCACAAAGACATAAAGAAAGGTTACATAAAACTGATTATTTCTTCTGTAAATGTTTGGTAGAATTTGTGAGTGAAATCACCTGGGTTCAGAAGCTTTTCAACTATAAATTACATTTCCTTAATGGATATTAAACTATTCATGCTATGTATTAGTTTTGAGTGAGTTTCAATGATTCATATCTACCACAGAATTGAACAGTTACACCAGTACATATAAGGTGTCAAAGTTACAGACAGAAGTTGCTAGTAATATTTCTTTATTGCACTTTAATACTTAAAGGGCCAGCAACCATTCAAAGAGAAAAACAAAGAGTTACAACCAATAATAAAACATAATACAAAATAGAATAATAAAAAACATTCAAAGAATCCCAAAGAAGGCCAAAAAAGAAGACTAAGAGAACAAAAATCAAATGGAAGAAATAGAAAACAAATAGTAAGATGATATATTTAAATTTAAGCATATCTTAAATTACATTAAATGAAAATAACCTCAACACTCCTGTGAAAAGGCAGAGATTATGAAATGGGATAGAAAAGCAAGACCCAATTACATTTTCTGCCTACAAGAAACACACTTTAAATATAAAAATACAAATAGGTTAAATTCAAAAGGATGGGAAAACACAGAATGGTAATGTGTCAAAAGGAATCTGGAGTGGCTATTAACATCAAACAAAGTAGATTTAGAGCAAAGGGTATTGTTAGGAATAAAAAAAGGTCATTTAGTAATGATAAAAGGTTCAATTCATCTGGAACAAATAACATTCCTAAATGTTTATACATCTAATAAAAGAACTTCAAAACATATGAAGCAAAAGCTGACAGAACTGCAAGGAAAAATAGACAAATCCATGATTCAGACTGGTGATTTAAGTGCCCATTTCCTAACATTTAATAGGACAGTAGAAAATCAGTAAGGATGTAGACGATTTGAACAACATTATTGCTGTAGTCTGAATGCTTGTGTTCCCCCAAAACTTATATGTTGAAATTTAATCTCCAATGTGATAGTATTAAGAGGTGAGGACTTTGGGCAATGAGTAGGTCTTTGGGGCTCCAGCCTCATATGTGATTTGTGCCCTTATAAAAGATATTTGAGGGAGTCTCTTTGCCCTTCTGCCATGAGAGAATATATAGAAGATGCCACCTATGAGGAACAGGCCCTTACCAGATCTGCTGCCATATTGATCTTTAACTTCCCAACCTCCAGAACTCTGAGCAATAAATTTCTGTGCTTTGTGAATTACCCTATCTAAGGTATTTTGTTATAGAAGCCCAAATGGACTAAGACAACTACCAATCAATCTGACTTAAATGATGTTTATGGAACATTTCATCCAATGACAAAAGAGTACTCATTCTTTTCAAATGTACATGGAATATTTATCAAGATAGACCATATATAAGGCAATAAAGGAAAGATTAAGAAAATTAAAAGAATCTAAGTCATACGAAGTATGTAGTTTCACAACAGTTGAATTAAATTAGAAATCAATAATAAAAAGATACCTAGAAATTCTCCAAATATTTGAAAACAAAATAACATCTTTCTAAATAACTCATGAGTCACAGAAGAAATCTACAGGGTAATTAGAACATAGTCTGATCTGAATGAAAAGGAAAATTCGATATATTAGAACTTGCGAGATACTGCTTAAGTAGTAAGAAAGGGAAAATTGTTAGCAATGAAACACCTATATTAGACAAGAACTAAAGGTCTAACATCAATTACCTCAATTTTACCTTAAGAAACTAGAAAAAAGAACAAATTCAACCCCAAATAAACAGAAGAAAGGAAATAATAAATAAATGATAATAAAGATCTGAGTGAAAATCAATGGCATAGAAAGAAGGGAAACAATAGAGAAAAATCAATGAAACAAAATCTTGTTTTTCAAAGAGGTCAATAAAGTTGATAAGCCTCTAGCCAGACTGACCAATAAAATATAGAGAAGACATATATTACTAATAGTAGAAACAAGAGTTGACATCACTACAAATTCCACAAAATATTGAAGGATAACGGAGTATTATAACAACCTCATTCCTAGAAATTGGACTACTTAGAGGAAATAGATAAATTCTTTGAAAGAAACAAACTACCGAATCTCACATAAGAAAAATCAGCTAGGCATGGTGGTACACACATGTAATACTAATACTTGGGAGGCTGAGACAGGAGGATCATAGGTTTGAGGCCAGCCTTAGCACCTTAGTGAAGTCCTCAGCAACTTAATAAGACCCTGTTTCAAATTTTTAAAAAAATAGAGTTAGGGGTGTAACTTGGAAGTAGAGCAACCTTGCGTTCAATGCCCAGTATCCCCCCCAAAAGGAAAATTAGATAATCTTAATTTTTCTAACCCTACAACTAATAATTAAATTGAATTCTTAGTTAACCTCTCCACAGAGAAAATACTAAGCCCCAGATGACTTTACTAGCTAACAGTCTCTGATCCATAGAAAAAGTGCGTTTGGAAATATGGAGCAGCCAACAGGAACTGAGGAGCGGGCCGGTGGGGCTTGGCTCCGTAGGGGGGAGGGGGGCTGTTACAGAACGTTTTTCTCAACCATTTTCTGGGTCACTGAGATCTGCAATCCTAACCAAAACCGCTGCTCTGTCTAGACAGCTGCAGGGCCAGTGGGCACGACCCAGCCTGCCCTGCTACCCAATGCCACCGGAGCATGTACCATCGCCCAGGTGCAGGAGAGGCTCACACCCCCAAGCAGTATGGGCGGGGGGGCAACATCCCTACAAAATCAGCTTTACCAGACGTGGCTTGAGCCCAGCGCCAGCGCTACCCCGAAGCTGTGGTGCACCGGGTCCACTGCCCGAGCGAACTGGGGCGGAGCGAGTCCCCCCCACCCACACACACACACTCGCGGAGTCTGCAGGACCATCAGCCCTGTGCGAGTGCCCATTGGAATGTGGGTCTGAATCATTCCAGCAGGCAAAGGCAGCACACACCCAGCGTGTGAACCCAGCTACATGTTCCCTAGCTCATTCAATTGGTTCCAGAGAAGTGGGCCCCCCAGTGCCGGCACCTGTGGGGGCCCTCCCTGCTCCCACCACCAGGCACCTGCTGAAACAGCTTGGGCCAGCCCAGTTCCTGGGTGCAGTGCAGAGCCCTGCCTGCTCCCATTGCTCAGCTTCCAGTAGAAGCAGGGCTGAAAGGAGCCTTGAAAAGCTCCCCTGTCTCTGTGTGTGTTCTTGAGGGCAAACCAGAGATCCCTTCTCCCCCGAACTCAGCACCAGAGTTTATCTGCCTTGAGTGGGGCAGCCCCACTCAACCCAAGTGCATGGTACTGGAGAACAGCCCACAGTCCAGATCTCAAACTGCCTCGGGGATCCAATACTAACAAACATCCCCACTGGCATGGCCTAACCACAGCCACCAAGTCAAAGGTCTGCCTTAGGCCAGAGAGCGCTACCCAGAGGTAGCACAGGGAGGAGTACCAGCAGAACCCCACAATCAAGGCACCTTCGACCAGGAACTGCTAGTAGGCTAGCAAGCTCTACTTTCAAAAGAGTACAGCTTCTGATATAGACCCAGTGGCAGCAGCATGAATCCAAGCTAAAAGGGGGCAAACTCAGTTTGTGGACAGACTGAAAACCACTGCACCAACAAGGCCCACTCCACCACGGACCTTGCACCGGCTGGTCTGTACAGTCTGAGCAGTATCTCCAGGTTCTTGCTCTCTAGCACACTCCTACTGAACACAACAAAGGGGGAGTAGAACACAGCATAAGCACGGACCCCAACGTGCTCTTAGGTCATACAATCAGGATCATGGGGCCCACTGACAGGGAGAGGATCTTCTCCCTCCCCCACCCAATATAGCATCAAAGCTACCTGGAGCAAGGAAGAATCCACAAACCTCAAACTCAATCAGAAAGGAGTTGAGAGAAGATTGAAACAAACTCAAATTGACCTGCCTAGATAATACTTGCTAGAGGGCAAAGGAAACAAAGACTATCAAGCAGGGGCAATGTGAAGCCCATAACCATTTAGAACATTGAATTCCTTCTTTGAAACTTCACTACCAACAAAATCAAGTCTCTAAGTAGATTAAAAAATAAGTCTCATATTTCTTTAATTTTGTATTAATTTAAAAACCCTTTCAATTTTTTTAAAACTTGTAAATGTTTTTCTATTTTTTCTTCTCTTTTTTATTTTTCCTTCCTAATAAATAATTTCATTTCTTTGTTATTGGTGGTGTTTTGGGGTTCTCTTTTATGGTTTCACCATTATATTTGTTAGTTTGATGTCTTTCTTCTCCTCCCCTTCCTAATACTTTTATCATTATCTAACATTCCATTTAGTTTGGTTTTGCGTTTTAGGGTTTTTTGTTGTTCTTTTTGTCCTCTTTGTTTATGTGCTCCTAGCCTTGTTCAAGGTTTCTTCTCTTTCTAAATTGGGCCATCTCTCTGTGTGGATGTGTCTGTCTATAGGTTAGTGTGCAGCCTGGTTCCATCTGAGTCTTCACTTTTTCTTATAATTTTGTTCTATCTCATTCTCCTCATCTCAAACATTTGTCTCTTTATAGATGACACCAGAGTAATTTTTCTCTCCCCTTCTGGTTCTTCTCTGTTTTGGGCTGTCCCTGTTACACTATCTTCTCCCTAACCCCCACTCTACAAAATAAGTGTTCACCTGGACATAAACTTCCCAACCTGGAGTGAAAACTCTGAACTCCAAAGACAGGACTTCAAGAAACGAATACTCTTCAGCCAGTTCCAATACTCTGCAGCCAGTTTAAAACAAATACTCTGCAGCCAGGGGATAACCCACCAAATTCCATCCATACACCCCTAGTACACTGACAGTGAGCACTTGGCGAAGAGGCGCATCTCCCTACAAATTGGAAGGAAGTCTGAAAAGAGTGGGTGTTTTAGACAGCACACCCAGTATCAACAAAACACCCAAACTGAAGACGATCACCCTCCAGAACAGTCAATAATTCCTGTCCAGCTCACATGACAGCTTAGAGGAGGTAACCAGACAAAACAGACACTGAAATATCCCAGTCGCACCAGACGATATACCCATTTAAAAAGGCATTGAGTGCTGAGGTTAAACACCCAATTATAAGAAGCAGATGATTAGAAGGTAATTCATAATACATTGCAAGTCCCTGATATCCCCGAAAATATGGGGAAAAAGCCCACCAAAACTACAACTAATCCTTACAACCTCATAACCACACAACTCACTGAAAGAGAGGTGCAGAGGATCCCAGATAGAGAATTCAGAATCTTACTATTCAATGTGATCAATGATCTCAAGAAGGAAATCAGAGAAAGCATTCAGATATTAAGGTCTATGTCTATAAAGAAGTAACAGAAAATCTGAATGAATTGAAAAATTCAATGAACAATTCCATTGACGCTATCACAAAGAGAATAGATCACATGGAAAACAGGGCCTCAGCAGTAGAAGATAGTACACTCAAAACTAAAAATATAGTCATGAATTTAGTAAAAAAAAAACACAACAGCAGGATCAGAACATCCAAGAGTTGGGGGTCATTTTAAAAGACCAAATCTAAGAGTAATTGGCATTGAAGAATGTATAGAAGCCCAGACAAAGGGACTTAAGAATCTCTTCAGAGAAATGATACCAGAAAACTTCCCAAACATGGATCTAGATGAGGACATCCAAGTACAGGAGGCATCCAGAACCCCAGTCAGACAAGACCAAAGAACATCCCCCCACCACATTATAATCAAAATGTGCAACATTGAGACTAAGTAGAGAATCTTAAAAGAGTCGAGAGCAAAAAACCAGCCAACATTCAGAGGTAAAAAAATAAGAATTACTCCAGATTTCTCACCAAAAGTACTGAATGCCAGGAGGGCATGGAGTGATGCACTTCAAGCTCTTAGAGAAAACAACTCCCAACTGAGACTACTATGTCCAGCAAAGCTATCCTTCAAAATTGATGGAGAAATAAAAACCTTTCAAGGTAAACAAAACTTAAAAGAATTCATGATGACCAAATCAGCACTTGAGAGAACACTCAAAGAAATGAACCACAAAGAAGAAATGAAAAACAAACATCCAAACCAAAGAAGGACTGAATATCACAAGATGAATAACTAAGCTAAGGAGAATCACCTCAAATAAAAAACTATTGAAAATGACAGGAAACAAAAATCCATAATAACAATGAACATCAATGGTCTCAACTCCCTGGTTAAAAGACATTGGTTACCATATTGAATTAAAATGCATAATCCTACTATATGATGCTTGTAAGAAATGCACCTTATAGGGAGAGAGATTCATAAACTGAAGGTGAAAGGATGGAAATTTTTTTTTCATGCAAACAGAGACAAAAGACAAGCATGGGTGGCTACCCTCTGACACAGCAGACATTAAGCCAAAACTTGTCAGAAGAGACAAAGATGGCCCTTCATACTAATAAAAAGAAATATCCAAAATGAAGATATAACCATATTGAATATTTATGCTGCTAATATTAGTGCACCAACATATGTAAAGCAAAATCTTCTTGACATGAAGACCCAGGTAGACCCCAGTACAATAATCCTAGAAGACTTAAACACACCTCTTAAACCATTAGATCATTTGTCCAGACAAAAGATTAGTAAAGATATTTCAGACCTAAAGAACACTATAAACAAATTGGACCTAACTGACATTTTCAGAATATTTGATCCAAAAACAGTTGAATACCTATCCTTCTAAGCTGCCCATGGAAGCTTTTCCAAAAATAGACCATATTTTAGGCCATAAAACAAGCACCAGCAGGTTCAAAAAATGTAATTCTTTGTCTCCTCTCAGATCATAATGAACTGAAAGTAGAGATCAACAACAAGAAGATCCAGAGAAACTACACAAATACATGGAGATTGAATGCTACATTACTAAATGAAGACTGAATCAAAGAAGAAATAAGGGGAGAAATTTTCAAAATTCCTAAAATCAAATGAAAATAGAGACACAACATATCAAAATCTATGGAACACCCTGAAGGTGGTGTTAAAAAGGAAATTTATGGCATTAAGTGCCCACATAAGGAAAACAGAAAGACTTGAACTCAGTAATCTAATAATGCACCTCAAAGCTCTGGAAAAGCAGGAACGAACTAACCCCAACACCAGCAGAAGGCAGGAAATAATCAAAATCAGAGCAGAAATTAATGAAATAAAAAACAAAGCAAAACAAAAATCCAGAAGATATACTCCAATAAAATAGAAAACCCAGAGAATATTGACAAATTCTTAGACATGTGCAACTTACCTAAAGTGGACCAAGATAACAAAGAAAACCTAAACAAACCAATAGGAAGGAAAGAAATCAAAACAGCAATAAAAGGTCTCCCATCAAAGAAAATCCAGGCTCAGACAGATTCCCAGCTGAATTCTACAAGACCTTCATAGAAGAACTAATTCCAATGCTCCTCAAACTATTCCATTAAATAGAAAAAGAAGGAAAACTACCAAATTCATTCTATGAAGCCAGCATCACCTTAATCCCCAAACCAAATAAAGATGCCATGAGAAAAGAAAATTACATACCAATATCATTGATGAACCTTGATGGATGCTAATTGATCGATGTGTGAATGTATACTTCTACCACCCTGTAACCCATCAAGATGTATGATTACAATGCACCAATAAAAAAGGAAAGAAAAACAAAATTCCGAGTAACAAAAAAATTCTCAACAAAATATTAGCAATTTGAAGACACTTCACTAAAGAAGAGATACAAATGGCCATTAGATACATGAAAAAATGTTCAACATCACTAGCAATCAAGGAGATGCAAATCAAAACTACATTGAAATTTCATCTAACTCTAATCAGAATGGCAATCATCAAGAAGTCAAATAATAATAAATGTTGGTGAGAATGTGGGGGAAATAGCAACTCTTCTACACAGTTGGTTGGATTGCAAACTAGTTCAGCCGCTATGGAGATAAGTGTGGAGATTCCTCAGAAAGCTTGAAATGGATCCACCTTATGATCTGGCTATACCACTCCTGGGTATCTTTCCAAAGGGACTGAAACCAGAGAACTACAGTAATATATGCATACCCATGTTCATAGCAGCACAATTCACAATAGCCAAATTATGGAACCAACCTAGGTGTCTATCAACAGATGTATGGATTACAAAATTATGGGAAATACGTGCCGCGCCCGCGCAGCCTGGACCGAGTCTCTGCGGAGGGTGTCGGGATTGATCACACAGGAACACAAGTTTGAGGTTGAAGGCTCACAGTTAATACTGCCGCCAGACTTTATTTATCCCAGTCCTTATATACCTTCCTAGAGCATCAGAAAAAGATACAAGGTCCTTTCACCATACAATGTTAACATTTGTCTGGGC
>PVJS01043059.1:0-17230 GCA_004027185.1 Glis glis
AGAGAGAGAGAGAGCTGAGGCTGGCCGTGAACCCGGATCCTCTGGTCTCCGCCTCCCAAAGTACTGGGATAACAAGCGTGCGCCACCACGCCCGGCCCTGGGAATGCTAATTCTAATCCACTAATACATTATTTATTTTGTTGCTCATATTGTTCCTGCTTTGGCCATTGGGAGCTCTCTTAGATTGTCTCTGGTGTCCTTTTTTTTCCCCAGTTAACTTTTTATTTTATTTATTTATTTTTTATTTATATCCATTTACTGGTGCATTGTAATTATACATTTGATAGGTGTCAGGTTAGAAGAATCATACAAGCACACATTGCCCATTTAGCCCTCCCTCAAATCCCACCCCATTCCCTCTCCATTCCCTCCCTTTAGTGCTTTGCACAGTGATTTGAGTTTTATAAGTTTGGATATATACCCTCATGCGCTTTAGTGTGTTTTCCTCCACCCCCCTCCCAACTCCCTCAGGTCTTCTTCTTTGTTAATCTAAAGTTTTCATCTTCTTTGTCCGGAGTCCCTTCTAAATCTCCTTCTCTCTAGCTTCCACATATTAAGGCTAACATCTGACTTTTTACTCTTTGTGCCTGACTAATCTCACTTTGCATAATGTTCTCTAATTCTTTCCATTTCCCTACAAATGATGTAATTTTGTTCTTCTTTATGGCTGCATAAAATTCCATTGTGTACATATCCCATAGTTTGGTAACCCATTCATCTGTTGATGGACACCTTGACTGGTTCCAAAGTTTGGCGATTGTGAATTGTGCATGTATAAACATAGACACACATGCATTAGTCTGGTCCCATAAATGTATGAAAAAATGTTCAACATCATTAGCAGTCAGAGAGATGCAAATCAAAACTACCCTGAAATATCACCTAACCCCAATAAGAATGGCAAACATTAAAAACACAACCAACATCAAATGCTGGCGAGGATGTGGAGAAGCAGGAACTCTAATACACTGCTGGTGGGAGTGCAAATTAGTGCAACCACTTTGGAAAACAGTGTGGAGGATCCTCAGAAGAATGGGAATGAACCTACTGTACGACCCAGCAATACCACTTCTCTGGTGTCCTTTTAAGATGTCTTCATCCCCTTCTTTTGAGCATTTCCTTACTTTCTGATCCTATAAGATGTTCTAGGTTTGTATTTTCCCTGCCTTTGACCTAGAATTAGCTTTCTCCAAAAAGCTTCTTTTTATTGAAGAATGATATTTAGACACCAAGATCTGGGTGCTGGGTGTGCAAACTGCTACTGGGGATCATGCAGTTTTAAAAGTCAGTGCATATAATAGTATACATGATAACAGTGGAATTTTGATATTCATTTTTAATTTTTATAAAGGAATTAATTAAAATCCTTATCAAGGAAAGCTGGAGCTCATCTATATGATGTTCTCTATATTTCTCTTTAAAGTTAAATTTTATTTTTATTACAAAAACACTTGAACATAGCTTACAATGCCAAACATGAGAGGATTCTGGGAAGATGGCAGTGGCATAGGTTTTGAAACCCTTTATATAATTAGAGCAACTAGTACTAAAACCAAAGCCAGTGGATAATATCTCCAACAAATATAGATGAGGAAGTATCTCCATGAACTGAGATAGTGAAGTAGAAGTGAGTAGACAAACCATCAACAATTTCAAGAACATGTGGTATCAGAAAATGTGAGGAAGGCTGGGCGTGGTGGCTCACACTTGTAATCTCAGTACTTGGGAGGCTGAGACAGGAGGATCACAGGTTCATGGCCAGCCTCAGCTACTTAATGAGGCCCTCTACAACTTAGTGAGACCTTATTTCAAACTAAAGAATAAAAAATAGGGCTGGGGCCGGGCGTGGTGGCATACGCTTGTAATCCCAGTACTTTGGGAGGCGGAGACCGGAGGATCCGGGTTCGCGGCCAGCCTCAGCTCTCTCTCTCTCTCTCCCTCTCCTCTCTCTCTCTCTCTCTCTCTCTCTCTCTCTCTCTCTACTTAGTGAGGCCCTCCGCAACTTCGTGAGACCTGGTTTCAAAATAAAGTATAAAAAAATAGGGCCAGGG
The DNA here is from genome assembly GCA_004027185.1 of Glis glis. Taxonomy (NCBI): domain Eukaryota; kingdom Metazoa; phylum Chordata; class Mammalia; order Rodentia; family Gliridae; genus Glis; species Glis glis. The sequence goes on from PVJS01043059.1 coordinate 2,052, forward strand.
GTGTAGCGCAGAGGTGGAACGCCCCTGGGTTCAATCCCCGGTACCGCAAAAAAAAAAAAAATAGGGCTGGGGTGAGCTCAGAGGTAGAATGCCCCTGGGTTCAATCCCCAATAGAAAAAAAAAATATGAGGAAGGAGGCTTAGGGACGTCAGAAGGACTGGTGACTCTCCTCAGAAGCAGGAAACCCCCAAATTGTCGAGTGCATACTGGCAGTTTTTTTGGGCCATTCGTAGGACTGTAATGGCAGTTAGGAGGGACCGTGGTGGCTCTTGTGAGTGGATGAGTGCAAGGAGACCCTGGGGGATCTAAAGAAATGGGGGTCTCTCGAGTCTTTCTTCTGGGACATCTTTAAAATGACAAACTCAAAGATTCCTGCCCTGCATAGAAAGTATTGGAGTGTATTCTGTGTAGGGCAGATTTGATAGGGCCAAGGGGTCCAGGTGGAAGTGTTGGAGGGAAGCAGACTAGATATAACTAGAGATTTCCAGGATAGAGAGGAATACATCAAAACAGAACTTTCCCTGTTATTTCTATTCCCAAGTACATTTCTCCTACTTCTTGGCTTAAATTGATATACAAAAGATTTGCAATCTTCTGATGATGTCACTATTGCTCATAGTAAAGAAGCATAGTGTACTATGATATATTTTTATCCTTTCCTAATTTTACTTGCCTCTTTTAATTTGTTCATAATTAATATAGTTATTATAAATTTAATCATGAATGGTCGCCTGAAACTTTTTGACAAAACTTTTTAAAAATCCTCTGAAACAAAAGAATCAGGTAACTTCTCAGTTTTTCTCCTAAGATTGCTTTTGCAGTTCTCCATAGTCCTAATCTGATCTGGATTGATTAATCTCCAAGCTTGATAGTCCTGGGGCTTCTGGTTACCATGTTTTTGAGAGTTTTCTCTTCTTGTTTGTTTCTCTTTTTGTTTGTTGATTGTGTTGAATACCTGTTCTCTGGGTTACTTGTCATTCTTGTTCTTGGTTTATTTCACTGTTTTGTAGAAGTACATCCTCTACTAGTTTCTTTAGAAAAAGTTAAGGGGAGATTTGTACATGACTCTGTCTTCATTCATACTTTAAACAACAACAACAAAAATTTTGGGGGGTACTGGGAATTGAACTCAGGGTTATTCTACCTACAACTTACACCCCCAGCCCTTTATTTTTTATTTTCATACAGGGTCTTTCTAAGTCACTGAGGGTCTCCCTAAATTGGAGGCTGGTCTTGAACCTGAGATCCTCCTGTCTCAAACTCCCAAGTACTGGAATTATAGTTGTGTACTACTACACCTGGCTCTTTATTCATACTTGACTACTTGTGTAATAATCTGTCTGGGTATATGATTCTAGTTTATAAAATAATTTTTCATAGAACTTTTAAAAAAAGACCTTGTTTTATTGTTTTCAGGGGTTCCTGTATTATTCCTGAAAGCTCTAGATTTCTAATTCAGATTCCTGATTCATTTTTTGTTATCTGATTTTTTCTTTGTGACTTTCTTTTATTTCTAGGGCTTTCTCTTCATCCTGGTTGTGTATATTTTTGTTGGTATTCATTTTTTTAAATTTTTAATTTACTTTTAGTTTCAGCAAATATTTTATTATTTATTTAAATTTTCTTTTGGCCGGGCGTGGTGGCGCACGCTTGTAATCCCAGTACTTTGGGAGGCGGAGACCAGAGGATCCGGGTTCATGGCCAGCCTCAGCTCTCTCGCTCTCTCTCTCCCTGTCTCTCTCTCTCTCTCCTTAGTGAGGCCCTCCGCAACTTCGTGAGACCCAGTTTCAAAATAAAATATAAAAAAATAGGGCCGGGGGTGTAGCGCGGAGGTAGAACGCCCCTGCGTTCAATCCCCGGTACCGCAAAAAAAAAAAAAAATTTTTTTTTCTTTTAATCTCTCTCTTTAAAAAAGCTTATAAGATGAATGTTGGCCCTACTGGAAATTGATCTAATCTTTTCTCTATTTAAAACTTCTCCCCCTGATTTCTGGGTGTTTTTTGACATTAATTTTTAACCATTCAATTAAATTTTTAATTATGCTTACATTTATTTCCATGATTTCTCTCTTATTCTTTGTATGTTCTTATACAAAAATCGTCCTGTTCTTGAGCAATTAATATATCATCTCATATGTTTCTGAGGATACTAAATGTAGATTGGGAGAATTTTGAAAGAAATATTTTATATACTTTCTGAATTATCTCTTTTCTTTGAGTTCTTTGTTTCTGTTTACTTGTTTTGGTCTCTGCTTTGCCTTGTGAGATTTTTGGTGGGTCTATGTCATGCCTGTTGGAGAGAACTGTTGGCTCTCAATTTGTATTACGAATAATGTTGTAAAAAGTCTGTTGGAGTTCTCTGAGGATGGGTGGCTTGGGAACTGGTAGACTTCAGGATAGGGAATTTTAGTGAAGACCTAGCTATTTGCTAGGAATACTCTCAAATGTCAGTATCTCTGGTCCCACTCCCCATCCCTCCCTTGAGTGGGTCATTCCCCCAAGCAGATTTACCAATCTATTTTTAGGACATATAAGCCTAGCTGCCATTTTTCTGAGATGATCAAGAAGGAGCTGAGGGCCTCCCAGTTCTCCGCGTCAACTTCCTTCTCATTCTTTTTCATTTAGCATGACTTTTCATGCTGATATCCACAGTGCTTGGTGTCCCAGTTCTGAGCATCTGTGGTTCAGTTTCTTCAGGGAATAAACTTCTTCTGGGATTGGGGAGGGGTAGATGCCTAGCTGAGAGATTCTGGGGAAAAGGACCTCCTTAAACTCACTAAAACTAAACATTTCACCTTAAGCCCACCTCGTAACTCAGCCTCCAATTGTTCTGTTTTGTGTATGTGCTGGGAATCAAACCTAGGGCCTTGAGCGTGCTAGGCAAGCACTCTACCACCAAGATACATCCCCAGCCTTCCAGTTCTTTGCATTTCTGGGATTCTAAAGTACGAATTGACTTCTTAGTGGTTTATGTCTTTGGTGATTTAAGTATCAAGGTTTCTTTGCTTATCTTGGTCAGTGACCTCTCATCTACTTGTCTCCTGTCTTCAACATTTTATTTGTATCTTGTCTACAGTCTTCTTACTCATTCTGTTTGCTGTTATGCATTGTAACTTTAATATCACTTCACTATCAATTGTCAGAGAAGAGAGATAAATAGGTGCTCAAGCCATCTAGTTTAACTGGAAATTTCCTCTGTTTATCTCCTGTTGTATTGTTAATTTCCTTTAGATCCTCTTTCCTGAGTTTCATATTGGGCTTAACCTTTCCTGCTCCACCCTGGGATGTCTTCCTGTCAGAGCACTTACATTACTTTGTGTGCGGACTGCTTTGCATTCTTTCATTTTAAGAATTTTGCTTCCCCTCAGTGTGCCTTGAAAAAGTGTCTTTGCTCTTTTCTTATCAAGCTGGAGAATGTTTCCCTTTCTCTTTTAGCAGAGTGCTACAATATTATGTTTTGTTTTCAAATCCTTTTTGCCTGATGCCTTTTTGTTCTGTCCCATGTTGTGATAGGAAGGAATATTTTATTACACTTTTTTAAAAAAATAAGACTAATTTTCATTGGATTTCCAGTTGGGCAGAAAATGAAGGCAGTAACATTTCTGGTATAACACCATTCATACGCACACAGCTGTGAATATATTTGCTCATTTTATACCCATGGCAAACATGGGAAAGCATGAGAGTTTTATTAGCACAGGTTTTATTATTCTTTTTTTTTTGCGGTACCGCGGATTGAACCCCGGGGGCGTTCTACTTCCGCGCTACACCCCCGGCCCTATTTTTTACACTTTATTTTGAAACCGGGTCTCACGAGGTTGCGGAGGGCCTCACTAAGTAGAGAGAGAGAGAGGGATAGGGAGAGAGAGAGAGAGAGAGAGAGAGAGAGCTGAGGCTGGCTGTGAACCCGGATCCTCTGGTCTCCGCCTCCCAAAGTACTTGGATTACAAGCGTGCGCCACCATGCCTGGCCCCAGGTTTTATTATTCTTAAAGGTGTTTAAATGATATATGTCAAGGGAGTCCCTTTACCTAAGAGTCACCAGGATGAATTCCTATCTTTATTTTGTTGTGATTTTTTTCAAGTATCAACCTCTTGAATAGTCTCCAAGAGTAAAGTTGAGAAGGAAGGAAAAGTTGATAAAGTATAGCAAGGCATCCCCTATTTTAAAGAGGCAAGCATTGTTTCTTGAAAATAGAGTGTCAGGAACTATTTTAGAATACCATGTCTTCATATATAGATGTATCTTCATATGCTGTTCACGTATGGGCTGTTGTGTGTGAGGAAATCAAGGGATCGAGAGTGCCTTGATATCAGTGGCCATCATGCTTGTCTATACCTGCTGATTTCTTCTAGATAGTGGCACTTTAAAATTCAGGCAGAATGTAAAGTACATTATTTTATTTAAATAGGTATTTTTCAAGGGGGTATTTGACAGACTTCATTTGTTTCAGACTTTTTTAAGTGCCTGTTTTCCCCAGGATCAGTCTCTGGGTAGTGTATAATATTGTCACTGATAGAATAAGCCTTCACTGGCCTTTCAATGTAATTTTCCCCAACCCAGCTGGGCTTTTCAGTAGCTACAGCTACTGGGAGTACCCTAGGTCGACTGCCTATCTGACTAGCCCAATTTAGAAGGGATCTCATTGAGTTGTGCTATTATAAGCCGAGCTTACAGAGAACATGTTTTCAAAATTTCATATTTAGGTTAAGATTCTCTATACATTTTACAAATGGCTCCAAATTTACCTCTTTCATCACCATGAAAATCTGCATTCTATGACAGACAGGCCTAATCTGGAGGGAGGGGAGGGTGCTGCAAACTTGCAAATGAGAGTTCCACTTCAGTTCTCAGATTCTCACTAGAGGGGGAGTTTCCTCCTGGCATCACTTCTTTCTTGTGGGGAGTGAAAAATTCCCAGATAGAACCAGGCCTGAATTTTAAAGTGCACTATCTGGAAAAAAAATCAGTTTGTTACCACGTGTGGTGTTTGGGTCCATTCCTCTATCTAGGACCTAGATCTGTTTTGTAATCAGGTTTCCTATGATCTCTGGATTACCGTAGTGTGGCTGTAATAGGGGTGTAAATGCTGCGTTGCAGAGTCTGTTCTGGAGGTCAAAGACAAACAAAAAAATTGCCAAGGCATATTTGACTTCAAATCCTTATTTAGTGGGGTCATATAGTTCTGACTGAATCCTTCCTTCCTCATCCTCATATCAACTGTTGCAATTACAGGATACCATAGTAGATCAGTGCTTCTTAATTGTGGTTTTCCTGCAACTCAGGGTTTTATGGTCTGCACTTACTCTCAAAGGCAATGTGTTGAAGGCTTGGTTGGGAGCCAAGTCTCTAAGAGGTGGGGTATAGCAGAAGGAAGTTAGGGTACTGGGCACATGCCCTTGAAGTGGGTATTAGGGCCCCTGCCTCTTCCTTTTCTTTTTTCTTTCTTTGATTCCTGGCCACGGCGAGATGAACAGGCCTCTTTTGTCACATGCTCCCACCATGCTGTACCATGCTGCCACAGGCCCTAAACAACAGGGCCAAGTGACCATGAACAGAAACCTTTGAAACCATGAGGCAAAGCAAACCTTTCCACCTTTAAGTTGTTTATCTCAGGTATTTTGTCATAGTGACAGAGCACTGACTCATATATAGGGCATTCTCAATAATCTAAAGCAATGGAGTATGTGTTAGGGTTAAAGTCAATTTTCAATGAAGTTAGTGTGAAACTATGGGCATTCCTTTGGCCATATAATTGTATAACTAAAATAAATGTTGGGGTGTACTCATCCAGTTTATACAAATACAATTAAAAAACCCATCCCTGCTTTGTTTCAGTGCAAGACAGAATTAAGCATGATTAATATCTCCTACATTCTGTAGGGAGTTAGGAATCCATGAAAATACTCTGCCTATAGTAGTAGTAAAAAAATAGATTCTCAATTCCAATCAATTTTGTTTGAATTCTAGTTCTACCAGTAGCTATAGGATCTTAGAGGAGTTACTTTATTTCTCTAGTCATTATTTTCTTCATGTTCAAATGGAAATAGTAGTGGAACCAATCTCTTGGTGGAATTATAAGGAATTAAATTTAGGTAATGTATATGAAGCCGAAAGCCTGGTGTATGGCAAATATCAATATTTGCTGATTATTGTTGTTATTATTATATAAATAGTGAACTAGAGTTATCAAGGTCCAGTGATGCCTTCCTTTTTTTTTTTTTTTGAGGTGCTGGGGATTGAACCCAGGACCTTATGTATGCTAGGCAAGCATTCTACCCCTGAGTCTCATCCCTAGCCCCAGAGATACCTTCTTAATGATAGGGAGGCAAACACCATTCATCTGGAACATTATTTGCACTTTTCATTATCCTTGTCTATGTCCCCTTTGCTGCTATGGGCAGTTGACAGTTCTCTGCGCTTTCATTACGTAGAGAAAATTATTTACTTTTTCTCATTGGATTCCCCGTCCCTATGTAGTTAGTGTCTGTTAGCCATTGCAGATTAGTTCTCTGGATTTCCAAGTCATGGAGGTGCTACCTCAAGCCTGCCTTCTAAGTGCAGAAGTGATAAGCAGAGAATAATTCCATAAATCCATTTCCTAACCATCCATGGGCCTGACATCAAAGAGCCAAAGATAATGTTTAGGACTGACTACATATTGGTTTGACCCAGCATCTTTATTTGAATTTGATGATTTAATAAAATTTCAAAAAAAAGTAGCAAACAGAAGGCCTAAGCTATAATTATTAAACAAAATAGACCTCTCCTTTTGAATTATTCTTAGTTTTGTCCAATTGGTAGGAAGGATTTTATTATTGGCCTCTTTAAAACCTTAGCATTTGTATTCCTTATTCATATTCATAGTAATTACATATCAGACTATTTTTGGATTCTTAAAATAGGAGACTCACTTTATAAGAATCTTACTCTCCAAGCTCAGACATCTCATACACATGGCCTATTCCATAGGACTTTACTTTCATAGATTAGAACAGTTTTTATGGAGGAATTACATGCTTTAATTCTTCCTATGAAGTCAGTATGATTGATCTGTAAATTACAGTGTATTTCCACAGTGTCTACATATCAGTTCCACAGGGCAAATAGCTGACTGTTTTACCACTAAATGTGGCAAAATATTAATTTTCCACCATGGCAGTGCTAATAGAATACACTTTAATCACTGCAGTTAATGCATCCATATCCATTTAGTTAGATAAATAGACTACTTTGTACCATTAGCATCTTCTCTTACTTGATTTTTCCTGTGAATAAATGGGGATTGTTTTTATAACAAGAAAATTCTCCTTGTTTTTAAAATTTCCTCAGTTCAATTTTTTTAGTGCTATAGTCTATCTCTAATCTTAATATATATATATATATATATATATATACATATATATATATATATTTATGGCAGATGATGAAGAGTGAAGTATATAATTTTTAGAATATTATTTGTGCATTTCCCAGAAGAGCAAACATTGGCTTCTATTCTCATGCCAATTTTGTGAATATGACTGGTACTTGCTCTAAATATGCATTAGCAATTTATCTCCTAATAGGAATAAAGAGGTAATTTTCTGCTGCTACTTTTTTCTTTAACTTAGATTGGATTCATTCTTAAAGGAGCAGAAAAGCAAACACACAGGCCTCTCATTCTGATTTTAAATAATTTAGAGTGGAACTGTGAACACAATATTTTCCCCATTGAAGATCATTTTATACTGAAGTTTAATATAGGTTTCAAATTCTATTTAAAACTTGGGCTCAGGAGGGTGATGGTAAAGTGTGACATTCGCAAGCTGTTTCCTGGTGATGAAAAATGCATAAGAACAAAACCCACACAGGACTAGTCAGGCGACTTTGAATGTAATTTTCCATTAAATTTTACTTGATTCAACTCAACACATAGTTTGTATCTTACCAGTTTCTTGATGGAAAAAAAAAGTGGTCCTAAATTAATGTAATGCTTAGAGCTCAGGGAGCTCATCATTGTAATCCCTGGTTTAACTCACATAGAAGCCAGTTAAATCCCTCAAAAAACATTTCATAGCCTCCCATTCCTTCTTCTCTTCCCTCCCTTCCTTCATATATTGAATTTTTTAAATATCATTGAGTATCTATCTATCTAGTAGTATTATTATTATCTATCATCTATCATCTATCTTATCTGTCATCTATCTAGAGACTGAATTGTTTCCCCCAAATTCCTATATTGAAATTCTAAATTCAGTATCTCAGAAGTACCCATATTTGTAGATAAGGTCTTAGAGATGTAGTTAAGTTAAAATGAGATTTTTGGGCGAGGACCCTAAACCAATATGACTAATGTCCTTATAAGAAGAGGGTAGGCACTCATTTGGAGGAAAGACATGTGAGGATATAGTGAGAAGGTGGCAATCTGCAAGCCATGGACTGAGGCCCTGGGAGAAATCAAACCTGCTGACACCTTGACCTTCTACTGTCCCGAGCTGCGAAGAAATAATTTTGTTGTTGTTGTTGAAGTGACTCAGTCTGAGGTATTTTGGCACATCTAGCAAACTAATACATTTTATTTATATATATATATATGTATATATTATATATATATAAATAAAAAATATATATATATGAGCAAATGATGCTGAAAGTGCTATACAGCTCTAGGAATTCTGATTTTGCAAAGGCAAGAATTCTGTTTTTGTTCTGTATTTCATTTAAAAATTAACAACATGTGATCTTGGGTCTTGGGATGAAATGGACCCCTCCTTGGATACTTTCTTCAGGAAATGGGTTACTGAGGTATCCAACTCTGTGGCAGATGGAGTAATTGACCCCCAAAGCATTCTCCTGTCATTTATTAAATTCCCAGCAGTTGTTTCTGCATTTGCCATGGTCATTCTTCCTATGAAGGTGTTCAATCACTGTCCAGAGATAAGCTGGATTAATACACTAGGAAATTATTTTTTTCTCCTCTTTTTATTAGCATTCCTGATGAGTAGCAGGAATCGCCTGATCATATACTTCCTCGGTATGCACAGCTTCAGATTTCTGTTATATACACTTTGAAAGATCTGACTATAAATTGTAAATTCTGCAAAATCTTTAGTTTCGCACACAAATTCTGTTTTTTTTTTTAATTACACAGAATATGAGCCGTTGTTAAGGAAGTAACAACATGAAAACCCATATGTAGGGAGTTTATTTTCAACCATCGACACTGGGATATTTACTTGTGAAGTGCGGTGGTAGAAAAGTTGCACGTGTGCCTGTTGTTTGCGAACTCTGTGCCATCATTTATTTTAAGCCCCTAACATTGAGATGTGTTTAGTGATTTGTTTGTAGGCATAAGGATTAAGATAGGATGTTCCTATTTTATGGAAGAGGTTAGGTTTTAAAGCACAAATGCTTGTTAATGTCTCTTAAATGGTGGAGGTTAGCAGATTCCTTGTCATGTTCTTTAAAGGCAATGAATCAAGTGTTTCACCATTAAATATAATTTTGTTGGGGTTAGATAATAAGGATGGGTTTTTAAGGGAGTTCCATACTGTGTAGTCAGTGATACCTGAATATTTATTTGATTACCTAATTGCTATCTATTTTGACTATCTGTTACTAAAATGTGTTAGACAAATACATTTTTTTTTGTACTGGGGATTGAACCCAGGGGCATACCACCTCTGAGCTATACTCCCAGCCCCTTTTTATTTTTTATTTTCATAAAGGGTCTTGCTCTGTTTCTGAGGGTCTCATTAAGTTGCTGAGGCTGACCTTGAACTTGTAATTCTCCTGTCTCAGCCTACTAAGTACTGGGATTACAGGTTTGTGCCACCTTGCCCCACTGGAAGACTATCTTTATAAGACTGGATATTATATGATTATGATTTATGTGTAATGAGATTCAAGTAATAAATATTTATTTCAGTCATATGATCTCTGTTGCAACTACATCTCTGTTGTAGCTGGAAAGCCACCGGCAATATGTATATGATGAGCATGATCATGTTAATAAAACTGTGGATACTAACATTCAGTTTTCACATATTGTGAAATTTTATTCTTCTTTTGATACCCCCCATTAAAAAAGTAAAAACTCCTCTATCTTCATGGAATATAAAAAAACAGATAGTGAGATGGATTTGTCCCATGAGTAATAGTTTGCCAGACCCTAACTTAGAAGACTATGTAACAAGGTAGAAAATGTGCATAATATAGTAACAAGGTAGAAAATGTGCATAATACATTGAGTAAAATAAAAGTAGGTTATAAAACAGTGTGTATAGTATAACCCCATCTATATAAAAAACCCCCAAAAAACAACAATCATCAGAACTGGAGGAAGAAATATCAAAATATTTGCAGTGGTTCCTTGGTTAGAGTACGGGTAAATTTAATTCTCATTATGTCCATTTGTATGCTTCAAGTTTTATACCATAACTATTTCTTATGTTGCCTTTAAAAATAATCTTATATCAGAAAAAAGTTATTTAACAAGTAAAGAGAATCTGTACTTTCTCTACAAAATCAGGGTATTTATTGTTAATTAAGTTGATACCTCTGCTTCATTTTTAGCCAACGAGTCCCAAATTTGGAAAAGCTGACTCATACGAAAAACTGGAAAAACTAGGAGAAGGATCTTATGCTACAGTATATAAGGGGAAAAGCAAGTAAGTCTAACTTTTTAAAAATATTTCATGTATAAAATGTATCTGCTCTCTTAATACTAAATAACAGTATATTTAAATAATTCTCATTCAATATGCAATAGAATTATCTCCTATTAGGATTTTTTTCCTTTAGTGTAAAAGCCAGTGAAATTGGTTTTCCTAAGCCAGGAGTGGTGGCGCACGCTTGTAATCCCAGTACTTGGGAGGCTGAGACCAGAGGATCTGGGTTCGCGACCAGCCTCAGCTACTTAGTGAGGCCCTCCACGACTTAGTGAGACCCCATTTCCAAATAAAGAACAAAAATTAGGACTGAGGGTATAGTTCGGAGGTAGAATGCTCCTGGGTTCAATCCCCAGTACTGCAAAAAAAAAAAAAAAAAGAAATTGGTTTTCCTTCTAGAAAACTGTTTTTCAGACCTGTCCAGTTTATCTGTTCTGTTTAGTCCCCCCTCCCCCATTTTTTCTGTTCTTTTTCTCTCAGTGGAGTTGGAAACCTCTAATGAGAATTCATTTTGAGGTGAGTTATGTGATTAATTTCTCATGGAGGTTTAGTGTTGAAAATAGGAGTAATGATTTGACAAAACTCAATGTATTACCATCCTTGACGTTCTTTTAAATTGAGCTGTCACTCCATCTTTCAGAAATCACTTAGTTAAATAAAGGTGTAAATTTGCTCTTTCTGCCTGTCTGCTTTGGCATCATGGTGCTTATACTTCCACATAGAGAAGCAGCTCCTTCCTACTTTGTCCTTTTTCCTGTCATTATCCTGGGGTCAGGGGACAGATTCACGTTCTTAAAAAGCTTGTTTCCATATATTTCACGATGCTGTATCTTCCTTCTCTAATATCAGTTGAGGGCAGAAAATCACTATTTAATGGCATGTAGCTTGAGTAAAACTTCATGCTATTTTTGAAGTAACCACAAGAGACATAAGCCTTGTTTTACCTTAATAACTTTACCGAATGTTGAAAAATAATTTTGTAAATGATCCCTGTTGTCATCTCCCTTGTCTTTTTTTTTTGTGGTACTGGGTATTGAACCAGCAAAATAACGTAGGGGGGGTACTTACCTTTGAGCTATGCCCCCAGCCCTTTTTATTTAAAAAAATTTTTTTTGGTGTGTGGTACCGAGGATTGAACCCAGGGCCATTTTATCTCCAGGCTACTCCCCCAGCCCTATTTTTTTATTCTTTATTTTGAAACAGGGTTTCACTAAGTTGCAGAAGGCCTCACTAAGTTTTATTTTCTAATAAAGTTACCAAGAGCCGGGCGTGGTGGCGCACGCTTGTAATCCCAGTACTTTGGGAGGCGGAGACCGGAGGATACACGTTCGCGGCCAGCCTCAGCTCTCTCTCTCTCTCTCTCCTGTCTCTCTCTCTCTCTCTCTCTCTCTCTCTCTCTCTCTCTCTACCTAGTGAGGCACTCCGCAACTTCGTGAGACCTGGTTTCAAAATAAAGTATAAAAAAAAAATAGGGCCGGGGGTGTAGTGCAGAGGAATGCCCCTGGGTTCAATCCCTGGTACCGCAAAAAAAAAAAAGGTACCAAGAGCTGGCCTCAAACCTGCAATCCTCTGCCTCCCAACTACTGGAATTACAGGCATGTGCCACTACACCTGACTTGTCATCTCTTTTAAAAATATTTATAGAGAATAAGACACTCTAACCTAAGTAATAAAATTAAAAAGATGTAAAAGAAAATATTCTCTGAAGGATCATTACAAACACATAATTGCAAATTTTGTCTATGTATTATTTTATGTAATCTGGCTTTTTTAGAGTATAATTTCATCGTTTTGTTCATGGATTTTAAGTTGAGAAGATGAAGAAATATTCCTTATAAAAGAAGATTTGTAAGCCAGGTGTGGTGTCGCACACTTGTAATCCTAGTACTTGGGAGGCTGAGACAGGAGGATCTCAGGTTCCAGGATAGCCTCAGCAACTTAGCAAGACGTTCAGGAACTTAGTAAGACACTGTTACAAAACAAACTAAAAAATAAAAAGGGCTGGTGATGTACCTCAGAGGTAGAATGCCACTGGGTTTAATACCTAGTACTCCCCCCACAAAAAAAATAACAAGAATATATGTAGGTAAAGAAATGCTTTAAGTTAAAAGTAGTGGCTTGAATTTTGAGAGCTATAAAAAAATTTCTTTTAAAGGTCATCTGTTTTTTATATGAATGAAAAGTCAACATGATGAAAATGGAAAACAAACCAAAACCCAGAGGGGACTATTAATGACTTAACCAAGTTGCAATGGTCCAAATGGTTGAACTAATGTTAACAGAGGTTGTGTCTCAACCTTGTACATTTTCTCCTAAAGAAAAGTAGTAGTACTTTATTGTATAAAAATTACTTGTGCATTTAAGGTTAATAACATGATGCTAGCTATCCTTTATTCAGCAGTTCTTTTGTTTAAAATATAGTATCACCTTTTTCCTCATTTGCTCCCCACGATGCTCTATACGCTGCGCCCTATTATTATCATCTCCATTTCAGCAGTCAGGAATCTTGGTGAATAGAGAGGTTTAGCCACCTGACCATGTTCACGCAGATGATTTGTAGCAAAGCTTGTTTTAGCTTGTGTCTATCTGGATTAAAGCCATCCCCCCCAACCATTACATCATTTCTGCTTATATATGATATGAGGCCTTGGAAAGATTTGGTCCTTGTTGAGTGTTTCCAACAGTTCTCATATATGCTCTGACTTGTTTTAATTGTGACTCTAATAGAAACAAACACACCATTTCATTATAAGGAAACAAACCAAGCTTTTGAAACTGCCTACTCATAAAAGATGTGCTCAGCTAATCTGCAGATATCAGTTAATAACTCTATTAAATGTTAGTCTTGAAAATTTATGTCAAAATCTTAGAGACAGTTGAATTTTTTTCCATTTATTATGCCTGAATAAAAGAAAAGACTTTAAAAGTACCTGTAATCTTGGAGAAGGATAGTTTTGGACAGTTGATAGGTTTCGCTCCAGCAGGCCTAAATTTATCTTGTCATCATTTCTCGAGCAGTTTCAAGCCTGCTGGTCACATGTAGTATTTAATTTCCTCCAGCTGGAGGTGAAAGTCATTGCCCACTCACCTGTTTTGAGAGATGACAGGCTGCCTGGGTTTGCTTGCTCTAAGGTGGCAAGGTCGGGACAAATAACAACAGCACCTGAGAGCTGAGTCTGTTTGGTGTGTCCCTGAGGTGATACATAATTTAAAAAGCCAGCTAGCTAAATGTTAGAATTCTGTTCCAGTACTTTCACCACTCTCCCATAAATGTTGGCATCCCCATTTCCTTCTTTAAATACTATCTTTAGCATCCTCCTCACGATCAGTCTTCTTTATCTTACAGTAATGCTGCCTGGTGTTTATTGATTTCTGTGATTTTCAGTTTGTGAGCATTATATATATTCATGTGTGTGTATATGTACAGTATATTTATATAATATCTAAATATGATGCCTGTAAATCTCTCTACACTAAATATGACATATATAAAATACATAACATATATAGTATAAAAATATATAACATATAAATATGTAACAAAATATAACACACACATATATATTTACAAGTGTCAAATTTGGATTTTACCATAAATCTCACTGTGTTTGTTTGCTGGGGCTGCAATAACACACATTGGGCAGCTTCAACACCAGGGATGTGCTGTCTCACAGTTCTAGAGACTAGAAGTCCCTGATCAAGGTGTCAGCAGAGTTCGTTCTGTCTGAGGGCTCTGAAGGGGAATCTGTTCCGTTTCTGTCTCTTAGCTTCTGGTGATGCACTGGTAGTCTTAGGCATTCCTGAAGTGTGGATGCATTGCCCTGATTTCTGCTTCATCTTCATGTGGTCTTCTTACAGTGTGTGTGTGTGTGTGTGTGTGTGTGTGTGTGTGTGTGTGTGATTTCTCCTTTTGATCAGGACACCAGTCATTGGATTAGGGCCCTATCTAATGGCCACACTTTAACTTGATACCTCTGTAAAGACCCTATTTTTAAAATAAAGTCACATGCTGAGGTGGTAGGGGTTAGAATTTCAATCTACGTTTTTTTTTTCTTCAGAAAGATCACAGTTCAACCCATAATAGTTATTAATTTCAAACCTCCTTCATTTGGCATTACATTTATGACAGTGTTCTTTTCCTATCTGTAGTGGGTATCAGGTGTCCTTTTTTATTATCTCATGATTCTTCTTTATGCAGTGTAAACAAAACATACTACCTTTATCAACAGGTTGGGGTAAATCTTGACTTTGAAATAGTTGAAATTAGCCTTTGTTTAGAAACTGAGGGAGTTAGCTGAGATTCTATCCAGGTAGCCTGTTTAGTAATGAGCTTGGCTTCTAGAGAATGGTTGGCAGACTGTATCCATGTTCACAAAGCACTCACAAATTCACTGTTTATTTTTTAAAACACTTTGAACTTCCCAAATTTTCATATTTGAGTAAAGAATTGTGCTTTTCTTTTATTTTGACTAATATTTGCCAACTTATTTCTACTTTTTTTTTTTTTTTTTTCAGTACCAGGGATTGA
>PVJS01043060.1:0-17229 GCA_004027185.1 Glis glis
AAAAAAAAAAAAAAAAAAAAAGATAAACTTGGCCAATGACTTATGAAAATAAACACTTGTTAAATAATTTGACAGGTAGGATTAGGGACATTTTCTCCTGTTTACAGCCAAGGTAGATTGTTACCATGCCTGCAGATGATCACACGGTAAGTATCTAGAAAAGTCTCCGCCAGGAAAAATTTTAGAATATTTAGGAATTGTATTTGTTTCAGATGATCAATTATTTCACTAAAGCATTATGCTTTTTGACAAATGTTAGAAAATAAAAGTGTTTAATGAGCCAGGTGTGGTGGTGCATGTTTGTAATCCCAGTATTTGGGAGGCTGAGACAGGAGGATGGCAGGTTCCCAGGTAGCCTCAGCTGCTTAGTTAGGCCTCCACAACTTAGTGAGACACTGTTTCAAAATAAAGAATAAAAAATAGGACTGGGGATGTAGCCCAGGGGTAGAAAGTCCCTGGGTTCAATCCCCAGTAAAAACACACACGCACGCACACACACACACGTGCACACACACACACACACACACACAGAATTGTTTAATAAAACTGCTTCTTGGAATATGAGTGGTTTACAAGGCAAGATCCAGAAATTCTCAGACATTTTTCAAAGGATTTGGAGTATTCTTGAAATGTTGTAGTTATTTTGGAAAAATAATCTTGGATATACAGGAAGAATTTTAAATGCTTCAATATGATAGCTTCAGTTTCCCTTTACTAATTTTTTCCTATTCTTCTTCTGCATGTTTTGTTAGAGATGTGAAAAAAAAACTGAGACTTTATAATACATACTGAATTGATATCACAAATAATTTCTTCAAACAATTATATTTCCTGAGTTCTTTGAGGGGGTCATTTGTAGATAGTATTAAATGAAAGTAGAGAGATGATTAAATGAATTTATAAATTCTGATGGAAGAAAACCTATGCACTGTGAACTCACTTTTCCCTAGAACTCTACTCAGAGGGTGAGACTGAATCTAGACTTATGTCATCTTTTCCACTTTCTGCAGAACATGTAAAGCTAAATATAAATGTAGATGAACTTTCTACTATTACCTACTCTATTCCCATCATTGTGGAATGATTGCTGGCACAGTGCACATGAGGAAGTTAAAGCAACACCAGCTAGGGCCAGGATGTAAGTTATAAGTCTCAGGTAGCAAAACTGACTTAAGTAGACAGTCCAGGAAAGAAAAAGAGGACCTTCCATTCTCTCTTTCTTTCTTTTGTGGTACTGGGCACTGAATCCAGGGCCTTGCTCTACTACTGAATGACACTCCCAGCCCCGAAAAAGAGAACTTTCTATATATAACTCTGGATTTCAGAGGATGCCACCAGGCTCATGAAACTGAAAGAAAACTGGACAAAAATAATAAACCTGTAAACAAAAGCCACTTTTACTACCATGAGCAAGTAAAATATACATCTGTTTCACTTTTTTGGGGGGTGCTGGGGATTGAATCCAGGGGCGTTCTACCTCTGAGCTATACCCACAACCCTATTTTATTTTTTATTTTGAAACAAGGTCTCACTAAGTTGCTGAGGCTGGCCGTGAACCTGCAATCCTCTGTCTCAGCCTCCCAAGTACTGGGATTGCAAGTGTGCACCACCACACTTGGCTTGGCTTCACTTTTTACATCTGATAGCCTATAAATTCCTACATTATCAATAGCCCCAATTAATGGAACAGTATCTATTATAAAGGTATCACATCTAATGTTACCACCTCACAATAAGAATGCTTTCCATTTTGCATCGAGTGGTAATATTATTCCCTCTATAGTCACCAGTCAGCATTTTATTCTAGTCAAAATGAATGTTAATTTATTTAAAAGAAAAATCAGTACAAAGATCCACAGGCACAAAAAATTATCTATAGCAGATCTTACAAAACAGAAATAAAGTTACGATTAAAACTTATCAAGGAAAACATTCAAGATGCACCTCATCTTTAAATGGTACTCAAATACTTGGAGGGAATAATATTTACTAACCTCCTTTTCATTATGAGTTTTCCTCTTATTAACACCATCTGCCTCTGCTGCCTTCTCCTTGCACAGTCATTAGTCTCCTATTCCCTACTCAGTGGTAGAGCATTAACTGATAGAACTGAATTTTCTGGTGATTCTTCAGAACAAAAAGAACCTGCCAATTCACTTCATAAGCAACGGCCACCTCCTCCGGTGGAAATGGACCTAGTGTTTAGGAAAGAGGCACTCCAATCCAAGGAGGGTGAAGAAGAAACTAAAGATATTGTGCATAAGAAAGAGATCCCTGGACCCAGGGCTCATGCCAAGCTTCACAGTGAGGAGGAGAGCAGGAGAGAGAGGACGCCGAGGCCTGGGGAGGATAGGAGGCCTGCACATCAACAGCTACACCATGGAAGGGGCGAGGAGGCTGACGAAGAAGAGGACAGTGAGGAGGACAGAGAAGAGGAGGAAGATGCTGTAAGAGGAGATGTGTTCCGAGTGCCCTCCTGGTTCCCACTCCCTGTGTCCCCCAGAGGCATGCCCAGCCTGCCTGGTGGCTGCTCTCTGTCCTACAGGACCATCAGCTGCACCCATGCAGCCCTCGCCGGGATCCCTCTACTCACGGCACCAGAGATAACAAGCCTGGAGCTCACTGGTAAGAGATGTTGGTTTCTGTTGTGTTCTGTGCTTTGGAGTGAATGCTGACTCTCGCTGCTGAATGAATGGTACCTTTGAGTTTCATACAGAGACTAATTTCATCATCTTCACACACACAAACTGCAAAACAGACAGATGCCCACTGTACAACAGCTCAGTCAGGTGTAAAGCAGACTCCAAGCCACATGATGATTGTCCATGGGCCCCTCTAAAAGTCACTTTTACTGAGGTATCATTTATATGTGGTTAAATGTCTTTGTGTGTGTGTGTGTGTGTGTGTGTGTGTGTGTGTGTGTGTGTGTGTGTTTTACTGGGAATTGAGACCAGAGGCATTCTACCTCCGAGCTACACCCCCAGCCCTATTCTATTTTTTTTTTTCTGGTACTGGGGATTGAACCCAGGGGCATTCTATCTCTAAGCTACACCCCCCAGCCCTATTTTTTATTTTTTATTTTGAAACAGGGTCTCACTAAGTTGTGGAGGGCCTCACTAAGTAGCTGAGGCTGGCCACGAACCTGCGATCCTCTTGTCTCAGCCTCCCAAGTACTGGGATTACAGGCGTGTGCCACCACGCCAGGCTCTATTTTTATTTTTTAAACAGGGTCTCGCTAGGTTGATGAGTCTCACTACTTGCTGAGGCTGTCCTCAAACCTGTGCTCTTCCTGTCTCAGCCTTGTAAGTACTGGGATTACAGGCGTGCGCCACCATGCCAGGGTTTAAATGTCTTTTTAGTTATAGTCCTATGGTTTTGACAAATGCATACAGTTGTGTAAACACCACCACAATCAAGACACAGAACATTTCTATCCCTCCCCAGAATTCCTCCTGTCTCTACCTCCACCATCCCTGGTCACCACAGAAAACTGACCTGTTGTCTGTTCCCATAGCTTTGCCTTTTTGAGAATGTCACATAAATGGAATCACATGCTGGGCAGCATTTCAGTTGGGATTCTACTGCTTCTGAAAGTTATCCATGTTGTTTTGACTATTAGTCCCCTCCCCCCTTCTTCCCTTTCACAGGGGATTGATCCAAGGGGCATTCTACCTTCAGGCTACTTCTCCAATCCTTTATTTATTTATTTATTTATTTATTTATTTATTTATTTTTGTGGTACTGGGGATTTAATTTAGGGGGCATTCTACATCTGAGTTACACCCCTAGTCTTTTTTTTTCTCCTGTGGTACTGGGGATTGAATCCAGGAGTATTCTACCTCTGAGCTACATCACCAGAGCTATTTTATCTTTTATTTTATTTATTTATTTATTTTTGCGGTACTGGGGATTGAACCCAGGGGCGTTCTACCTCCGTGCTACACCCCCAGCCCTATTTTTTTATGCTTTATTTTGAAACCGGGTCTCACGAAGTTGCGGAGGGCCTCACTAGGTAGAGAGAGAGAGAGAGGAGAGAGGAGAGAGAGATCGCGCGCGTGCGCTGAGGTTGGCTGCAAACCTGGATCCTCCGGTCTCCGCCTCCCAAAGTACTGGGATTACAAGCGTGTGCCACCACGCCCGGCTTTTTATCTTTTCTTTTGAAACAGGGTCTCACAAAGTTGCAGAAGGCCTCACAAATTGCTGAAGCTGGCCTGGAACCTGTGATCCTCTTGTCTCAGCCTCCCAGTACTGAGATTACAAGTGTGTGCCACTATGCCCGGCTCCAGCCCTCTTTTATATTTTATTTTGAAACAGAGTCTCACTAAATTGCTGAGCCTGTCCTTGAACCTGCAATCCTCCTGTCTCAGCCTTCCAAGTATTGGGATTATAGGTGTGTGTGACCACACCTGGCTTTTTTTTCTTGTGGTATTGGAGATTAAACTCAGAGTTTGTCCATGCCAGGCAAGTGCTCAACCACTGAGCTACTTCTCCAGACCTCTTCATTTTTTGTTTTGAGACAGGGTCTCGCTAAGTTGCCCAGGCTGGTCTTGAACTTGGTTTCCTCTTGCCTCAGCCTCCTGAGTAGCTGGGATTAGGTATAGGCCACCGTATGGCTGGACCTGTTACCAGCTGGGGAACATCTGGGTTGTTTCCAGTTTGGGGCTATTATGTACAAAGTTGCTATGAACATCCACATACAGATTTTGTGTGGACCTAGTCTTCATTTCTCTAGGGTTATGCCCAGGAGCAGAACTGCTCAGTAATGTGGCAAATGCAAATGTGACTTTGTTAGAAACTGGCCCATAGTTCTCCATGATTCTGCATCACTGTCCCCAGCGATGTCGGATAGCTCCCCGTGCCCCTACTCTGTCTGAACCTCAGTGCCAGTGGTCACCCCTCACTTTAGCCATGTCAGTGGTCATGTGGTATCCAGATCTTTTGCCTGTGTCTCCAGAGGGCTGCCAGGGAGGGCTCTGAGTGGAGGATCAGCAGGATCAGGTGTGAGGGGCTGGTTGGTGGGGACACACCAAGGGTGGTCCTGAGGATGCAGGGGTAAGGGGATGTGAACAGGTCCAACCTAGTTGTACAGGGTTGGCTATCTGCAATAGGACTCTGCCAATGTCAAATGTACTAGAAGCTTCCACAATAGTCTTTCATCCCACTTTTATATGACCATATAATGAAATCTTCTGATGCCCAGCAAGGCCCTTCCTTCTGCAACCTGCAAGCCAAATGTGCATTGCCCTAAAGTCTTGGGCACAATCCATGCTGGGCTCCTGTCTTGGTTTTACAAGCAGGTCACCACATTGGTTTATTTTTGGGGGAGAGGGGGTACTGGGGATTGAACCCGGGGGCATTCTACCTCCAAGTTACATACACCCCAGCCCTATTTTGTTTTTATTTTGAAACAGTCTCACTACTTGCTGAGGTTGTCCTTGAACTTCTGATCCTCCTGACTCAGCCTCCCAAGTACTGGGATTACAGGTGTGTGCTACCACGCCTGGCTGTGTTCTGGCAATTTTAATCAGTTTCATTTGAAACATAAAGTACTGATAATGACAAATCCTTAGAGAGCAAATTTTGACTATGTTCAATCATATTCTTTTTTTTTTTTTTGCGGTACCAGGGATTGAACCCAGGGGTGTATTACTTCCGAGCTACACCCCCGGCTCTATTTTTTATACTTTATTTTGAAACCAGGTCTCACGAAGTTGTGCAGGGCCTCACTAAGTAGCTGAGGCTGGCTGCGAACCCGGATCCTCCGGTCTCCACCTCCCAAGTACTGGGATTACAAGTGTGCGCCACCACGCCCGGTTTATGTTCAATCTTCTAATCCCATTTGTGTTATCATTCTGAACAAGCATTTATTCCTTTTTTGTGTGTGTGGTGCTCGGGATTGAACTCAGGAGCATTCTATCTCTTAGCTACACCCCCAGCCCTATTTTTTTATTTTAAATTTTGAAACAGGGCCTAGCTAAGTTGCTGAGGGCCTTGCTAAATTGCTGAGGCTAGCCTTGAACCTGCAATCCTCCTGTCTCAGCCTTCCAAGTACTGGGATTACAGGTATGCAAGACTACCGCACCTGGCCACATACACTTATTTATATATTTCCTGTCCTCCTTCTGAGCACTGCTTTCTCCTCCAGACAAACCTTGTTCTTGTTATTCATGCACATACATGCATGTACACACATACCCATACACATGTGTATGGGTATGTACATGCACACGTGCCTAATACAACTACTGTGTATCTTAGGGAATTCTATCACCTCCATCCCGGATGAAGCATTCAGTGGATTACCCAATTTGGAAAGGCTTGATCTGAGCAAAAACAATATAACCTCTTCAGGCATAGGCCCCAAAGCATTCAAGGTAAGCGCACGCTCACTGTGTACCTAACAATCCGTGCAATGGCATAGGCCCTAAAGCATTCAAGGTAAACGCATGCTTGCTGTACCTAACAATTCGTGCGATGGCATAGGCCCCAAAGCATTCAAGGTAAACGCATGCTTGCTGTACCTAACAATTCGTGCGATGGCATAGGCCCCAAAGCACTCAAGGTAAGCACACGCTCGCTGTGAACCTAATAATCCGTGCGATGGCATAGGCCCCAGAGCATTCAAGGTAAGTGCATGCTCGCTGTGTACCTAACAATCCGTGCGATGGCATAGGCTCCAGAGCATTCCAGGTGAGCGTAAGCTCACTGTACCTAACAATCTCTGTGATGGCTTCACTGTGACTCGCACTGGCTCTGGAGGGAGGGGGAAGGAGGAAAGCAAAATGGTCTTAACTGGAAGTGTTCTTCTACATTAAGAAAAAGTCCACTCTGATGTCCCTAAACTGCATCACAGTTTTCTGCTAACTATGGTTTGTGGTTTTACTTGTTTTTAGTTTCAGCCGAAAGGTACCAGCAATAACATCAGTGAAAAAGTAAAGTTTTGTTTTATTATTTATTATTTATTTATTTTATTTTTGGCACTGGGAATTGAACCCAGGGGCCCCAGCCCTATTTTTTATTGTTTATTTTGAAACAGGGTCTCACTAAGTTGCGGAGGGCCTAACTAAGTAGCTGAAGCTGGCTGTGAACCTGTGATCCTCCTGTCTCAGCCTCCGAAGTACTGGAATTACAAGTGTGCACCACCATGCCTGGCACAAGTAATATTTTGAATTGATGTCCCCAAGTAGCTGGAAACATGTTGAAGCTCAATCTCTTGGCATATGAAGTACTGTCTAGGAATAAACTAGAGCTTATCTGGAACTTCTATTAACATTTTCAGGCTATCAAGACACTGCTTTCTTATTTTTGCACAAAAATCTGATGGAAGATACTCTGGCAGAGGGGATTCTGGAAAAATGATGAGCTTAGATGAAAATGGCATGGACAGGCTGGGGAGGAGGAGGGCAAGAGACAATAGGAAATGGTATAGAGCAAACCTTACAAGGGAATAGACTTAGTACAATTTTTTTTTTTAAACAAGAGAGGATCAAGGATTTCAGGGAGACAAAAATATTGGAGAGGAAAGGTTTGTGTGTGTAAATGAGAACTAAATGTGTGTCCTTGAAAAGCCACAAGTAAAACACTAGGCCAAACCTTTGCTCCTTTGGAAAGTCTTCTGTCTACTCACTGGACAAATTACTGGCCTCTTGTATTCCCAGCTTTTAGCTCTCCTATGGAGTCTGGCAGGTGGATAAGAGGGTTTCAAATGCCTGCTTCATGCTATTCGAATAACAGCTGCCAGTGGGGAGTCAGAGATTTCCTACATTTTGGATTTTTTTGTATGTGTGTGCGCAATGCTGGGGATTGTACCCAGGGCCTCATGTGTGGTCGTCAAGTGCTCTACCATTAAGTCACATCCTTAGTTGTCCCTATGTCCTGTATTTGATTGAGAGAAAAACATCCTAAGAGATTACTTCCTTTTCTTGCTTTGAGATTCTCTGTCCTTTTCCCACACTGTTGAAATGTGAATATGCTCCATTGACAAGGGAATCAGCCCATACAGCTTCACTCAAACCTGTCCAGCTTCAGTTCCCCACTTCTGGTAGTCCAGGTGAGGTTTGGCTGATGAGCATGCAACTGCAAATGTGGAAATATACTTTTCCAGACAGTCTCTTATTTGGGTACCATGTGACTTGTGACATTTGTAGCACTTTGTTTTGAAAAATATTTCCAGTGTTTACTGCTATTTTATGACCTTTTTTCTAGTATAAATATTAGTGTAGATAGGAAACTGAGGTTTACAAGTATGTTATAAGGATTAAAGCCACTGATTGTTAGCACCCACCACAGATTCAGATTACTGCATGCTTTAATGAACTTGTTTTTTTTTTTTTTGGTACTAGGGATTGAACCCAAAAACATTCTGCCCCAAGCTACACTCCAGCCCTTTTCATTTTCTGTTTTGAAACAGAGTCTCACTAGGCTATTAAGGCTGGTCTCAAACCTGTGATCCTCCTGTTTCAGCCTTCCAAGTACTGGGATTACAAGTGTGCGACACCACACCTGGCTCAATGAAGGTTTTGTCTGTTGCTGTGAAGGTGACCTACTGGATATAATAGCTTACTCTAGCTTTCTAAATTTGCAATATAAATATGGGTGAATGGGACACGAAGTCATCGAATGTAATTTGCTGCTAATGCCTGACAATCAATGCTATTACTGAGGTATTTACCTGGTAGAGATCACTGTGTGGCCAGGACATCACTATTTAAGCCTAAGAAGTATATGTCTGTAAAACTTTTAGTCCCTATTTCAAACTGACCATTATGTGGGATATGTGACTGTATAGCTGAGACCAGATAAAATGGTAATTTTGAGATCTGTCTTTTAAGCTTCTGAAGAAGTTAATGCGTCTGAATATGGATGGAAATAATTTGGTGCAAATTCCTTCAGAGTTACCATGTACCTTAGAAGAACTTAAAGTCAATGAGAACAACCTCCAGGCTATTGATGAAGACAGTTTCTCAGGTATTCAACATTTTTTTTGTGTGACATGTTTCCATATAACCTTTCTTGTATTGTTGGGTGGAAATTTTGATTTGCAGTATTGCTAAATGCACAACTAGAAAAATTTTTAGGTCACTTTACCATGTAAGTTGACTGTCAGTGGCTGCTGCTATTGATTGGTAAAACTTAAAGTATAATCTAAACTGCATAACTCTCCTACAAATCCAGCAACATTAAATATTCTGCACAATGCCATTCATTTTGGTGCTCCATGTGGGTGTTTTTGTTGATTTGTGGTGGATTGGTGATTGGACCACTTTCATCACACCACCCACAACTCATGCTGTGTCCAAACATATTGCTCTTTTTTTTTCTGGGGAGGGGGTACCGGAGCATTGATCCCAGAGGCATTCTACCTGCGAGCTACCCCCATCCCCAGCCCTATTTTGATTTTGTTTTGTTTTTTTTCTTTTTTGCTGTACTGGGGATTGAACCCAGGGGTGTTATACCTCCGAGCTACACCCCCGGCCCTATTTTTTATCCTTTATTTTGAAACCAGGTCTCACAAAGTTGCGGAGGGCCTCAATAAGTAGCTGAGGCTGGCCAGGAACCAGATCCTCCGGTCTCCGCTTCCCAAGTACTGGAATTACAAGCGTGCGCCACCACGCCCGGCTCCTATTTTATTTTGAATCAGTGTCTCGCTAGGTTGCTGAAGGACCTCCTTAAGTTACTGAGGCTGGCCTTGAACCTGCGATCCTCCTGTCTCAGCCTCCCAAGTACTGGGATTACAGGTATGCACCACCATGCCTGGCACACAATGTTGTTTTAATTTGCCACGTGTTTCAACCTAAAGCCAATCTATGTACAGATTAGAAACAGGAAGGCCCTGCATATGTATGAGCTGAGGTGCTATTGTACAGTGAAGACAGTGAACCTCACAGTAGTAGCCCTGGCTTTGGCAGTTCAGTTCCTGAGAGGATGTGGGTGGCACTAGGGTCTGGCTCCCTCATACCCCACGGAGTGTGGACTGGGGCTGTCGCTGCAGCCTGGCTTTCTGATGGGCAGCCTCTGGGGAGGTGCATTGAGCCCATTGTCACTGGCTCCTCTTGTGCTTGATTTTGAACAGTGTGAGGTAGGCAAAGTTGACATAATGTGCTTGGTCACATTTCACTTTTCACAGATCCTAACCGATGCCTTTGATTAGACTGTACATGTCCTTAACACAAAAACAGCCTAGTTTTTCTTTTATCTTCCTAACCATCTAGCACAGCTCTTAAGGAATAGTGCTCAACACTTTAATATTATTTGAGACTTAAATTTTTGTGTAAATGTTGATAAAGCATTTAAAGGAATAAAACAATCTACTTCCTTTAGCTCCTGAACAACTTCATAGGAACAAAAACACTTCTGGTGATAAGGAAATAACAGTAATTATGATATTGCCAAACCTGAGGATTACATAATTATAGAAATTCCAGATTTACAGATGGATTTCAGGGTATACATGAAAAACATTAGTAAGCGCAGATTTTAATGGGCTTTGTCATATGGAAAAGGCATTGGAAAATTTCATTTCTAACTGCTCCATTAAACAGACATGGAAGGGGAACACAAAATTTAGAACAACAGTACTCATAGGCTGCATGTGAACTACACGTGTGTTCTCATCTCTAGCAGGCTATTAGCTCCTCATTTTGAAGGTGCTCTCACATGTCCCTGGAACTACTTCTCCGTGCACTCTTCTATCTCAGACACAAATGCTCCTCTGTTGCCCCAGGTCTAGGGAAAACTGGCTGCCTATCCTACTATCTCTACGCTCTGGACATGGAGGAGCCCCTGCTCCCCACACACAGGGGCTGTCCTGGGTCTTAGTCTGGCTGTGGTGCTGACCCCTCAGATGCTTGGTGCTCCCTTGCCTGAGAATCCTGCTACTGTGGCTGGCAGAGGGCAGTGAGACCAAGCATAACCCCACCCGGAGCCGAGGGGCAGCCCACTGTGCAGCATCCCCACTGCTCTCTAGTCTTCCCTCTCTGGCAGTTCCTCACTTAAGATCTTTCAGATGATGGTTCCAGAGGAACTACACTGCTTCCTGTTTTAATCTTTCAGCACTTATAACCCCGTCTCCTGAGGTGGCTGTCACTGCTGCTGCCTAAAAGCACAGGGCGTTTCATGTAAAGTCCATGACAGGGGTTTCACAGCAAAGTATACTGTGTTCTGGGAATCTTGGCCACACCCTGAACCTCTGACTCAGATGCGCTGGGGATGTCACTGCTGAGTGGCCTGTGATCTAGCACAAAGCTTCCAGATGACCTGGATGATGCCACTCTTGAGGCCAGTGTGGAAAAACTTGTTTGAATAAAAGCCTTTCTGGGAGCTCAATCTGGATGTGTGGAGAATTTTTGATCATCTCTCTTTCAAAACTTCCACTTGAGCCGGGCGTGGTGGCGCACACTTCTAATCCCAGTACTTGGGAGGCTGAGACTGGAGAATCGCGGGTTCGCGGCCAGCTTCAGCTACTTAGTGAGGTCCTCTGCAACTTAGTGAGACCCTGTCTCAAAATAAAGAATAAAAAATAGGGCTGGGGGTGGAGCTTGGAGGTAGAACGCCCCTGGGTTCAATCCCCAGTAATGTAAAAAAAAAAAAAACAAAAAACTTCCACTTGGCCACATTCTGTGCCAACAAGTAAATGAGTATGATAGGAATTCATTGCCCTTTTTTATTTCTAACTCCTTTGTTCAGAAATTGAGAGTTGGCCAGAGAAAGAGTGCTCCTTTCTGTGTCCCCAAAGAAGGAATCACTCATCAACCCTTTGCCTACCATGTGGCTAATTCATAGCTACATGTCTTTGCGAATGCTTCCAATGACCCCCAACTCTCTACTCCTTGCCCACTTGAATTTCAAATCCCTGCTTGGCCAGCAGGGCCTCTAGGGACTCTTATCCCCCAACCCTTGCTCTGTTCCTGACACGTATGCACTGTACACTTGAGCGATCTCTGCTCTGGATCATGCATCTTGTCCTACTTGAACTGTGCATCCGGGATATGAAAAGTGCCTAGGAAAAGGGCCTGTAGGGAACAAAGGTATAGAAACTGCACATATCTGAATAAACTAAACCATTCACATGCAGGTAATTAAAAACGGCATCCCTTTCCTTTTTTTTTTTTTGGTGTGTGTGTGTGTGTGTGTGTGTGTGTGTGTGTGTGGTGTGGGAGATGGAACCCAGGGCTTCACTTATGCTAGGCAAGCACTCTCTCTACCACTGAGCAACACTCCCAGCCCAAACTGCATGGTTTTTCAATTATTCTAATGTTCTCATAATTTTATTTTTTATAGATTTACATCAACTGGTCACCTTAGAATTGGAAGGAAACAATCTCAGTGAAATTAATGTTAATCCTTTAGCTTTCAAACCTTTGAAGAGTCTCTCTTACCTGCGTCTGGGAAAAAATAAATTTAGAATTATACCACAGGGTCTTCCCGCTTCGATTGAGGTACCAGTATCTTTTTTTCCAATGGCTTAAATGCATTGTATTTTAAATACAACAAAACAAACAATATATATTAAAAGACTACTGTGTTATATATTAAATTCAGTAGAGTTTCAGTGCTGTATACAGAACTGACCATAATCCAAGCATCATCATCATCATTATTATTATTATTATTGTTATTATTATTATTAGTGGTACTGGGGATTGAACTCAGGGGCATTCTACCTCTGAGGTACACCTTCAGACCTATTTTATTTTATTTATTTATTTATTTTTATAGTACCGGGGATTGAACCCAGGAGCATTCTACCTCTGGGCTACACCCCTAGCCCTATTTTTTATTCTTTATTTTGAAACAGGGTCTCACTAAATTGCAGAGGGCCTCACTAAGTTGCGGAGGTGGGCATGAAACCTATAATCCTCCTGTGTCAGCCTCCCAAGTACTGGGATTATAGGCATATGCCACCACATCCAGCTATCTAGCATTTTTTTAAAGATTAAAATTTTATATAGATAATGCATGCAACCAGTAAAACACATACACATACAACCTGGATAACATGTAAGAACACTGTGCTTCTTCCCATACCTGTTTTTCCCATTCTGGCTTCTCCCTGTCTGAAGGGACCTGCCCCTACCAAACTGAGAAGTGCTGGGTACACAGGTGGGCAAGTGCTCAGCACGTGCTAGAAATTCTCCGGAAGTCACTGCTATGTGCTAGCCTCACCTAACTGTACCTCTGAAGACCATCTCACATCATTCCTTCCTACAGCTGTGGTTTTCAACTATGGACGGGTATGGCAGGACTTATTTCACTAATCCCTTACTGGGGTATATTTAGGTTGGAATCTATACTTTAAAAAGCTCATGAGCCAGGCATAGTGGCGCACACCTGTAATTCCAGTACTTGTGAGGCTGAGACAGAAGGATTGCAGGTTTGCAGCCAGCCTCAGCAACTTAGTTGGACCCTGTTTCAAAATAAAAATAAAATAGGGCTGGGGTGGAGCTTAGATGTAGAAGGCCCCTGGGTTCAATCCCCAGTACCACAAAAAACAAACAAGAAGCTAATGAGATAGCCAGTTGTGGTGGTGCATGCCTGCAATTCTAGTACTTGGGAGGCTGAGACAGAAGGATCACAGGTTTGAGGCCAGCCTCAGCAACTTAGCAAGGCCCTTGACAACTTAGTGAGATCCTGTTTCAAAATTAAAAAAAAAAAAAAGCCGGGCTTGGTAGCATATGCTTGTAATCCCAGTACTTGGGAGGCTGACACAGAAGAATAACAGGTTCCAGGACTGCCTCAGCAAGTAGTGAGTCTCTCTTCAACCTAGCAAGATCCTGTTTCAAAATAAAACTTAAATACGGTTGGAGTTCAATCCTCTATACACACACACACACACACACCACACACACACACACACACACACACACAAAGGGATGGGGTATAGCTCAGAGGTAGAACGCCCCTTGGTTCAATCTCCGGTTTAAAAAAAAAAGCTTGTGACATGATTCTAATGTACAGCCGAATTTGGGAACCAGTGATGTAGCTCACCCCTCAAATATGTATAAAGGTAAAATTAAAAAGCTGAAAATTGTTTTACCCATGTCTAACAATTACCAAAATTCAGTACAAATGGGAAAGTTACCATGATAGAAAGTTATATGGAAAAAGCAGGCGTGGTGGCGCATGCTTGTAATCCCAGTACTTGGGAGGCTGAGACTGGAGGATCTGGGTTCGCGGCCAGCCTCAGCTACTTAGTGAGGCCTCCGCAACTTAGTGAGACCCTGTTTCAAAATAAAGAATAAAAAAATAGGGCTGGGGGTGGAGCCTGGAGGTAGAATGCCCCTGGGATCAATCCCTGGTACCGCCAAAAAAAAAAAAAAAAGAAAGTTATATGGAAGACTTATGCCAATTCTACTTCTCCAGTGAAAACAAGAAGAATTTTATTATTCAGGTCCTTCAGTAAAAAAAAAAAATCCTTCAATGCCAACTAAATTTAACTCAAAGGCAGGTAGCTATTAAGCACTTACTAGTAGTTCTAGCAAACTTCACTCTGAAACCAAATTAAGGCTCTTAATTCATTTAAATTAATTCAATTAGCTGGGTGTGGTGGTGCATGCCTGTAATCCCAGTACTTGGGAAGGTGAGACAGGAGGATCACAGGTTGAGGCCAGCCTCAATAAAAAATAAAAGAGCGCTGGGAGCCAGGTGTGGTGGCACACGCTTGTAATCCCAGTACTTGGGAGGCTGAGACAGGAGGATCCGGGTTCTTGGCCAGCTTCAGCTACTTAGTGAGGCCCTCCACAACTTCATGAGACTTTTTCAAAATAAAGAAAAAAAATCAGGCTGGGGGTGTAGCTCGGAGGTAGAATGTCCCTGGGTTCAATCCCCAGAACTGCTAAAAAAAGGGGGGCTGGGGGTGGATCTCAGAGGTAGAAAGCCCCAGGGTTCAATCCCCAGTACCAAAAAAAAATTTAATTCAATTAACTTAGGTACAAGTAAGTCTAAAAATGTAAGCCCAAAGAATTTATAGACCTTACTGCATAGTGAGAAGCTGGCCTGGAGCTAAAGGCTCAGTTAGGACAACCCTTTCTCATGCATCAGCCTGGGACCTTGGGCTAGTGTCGTCTCTCCAGACCTGAGCTCCTCACTGGTGAGCGGGGATAATAATTCCTACCTGCTTTCCAGAGTTTTAAAGTCCAAATAAGAGCCAGGCATGGTGGCGCACACCTGTAATCCCAGTACTTGGGAGACTGAGACAGGAGGATCACAGGTTCGCGGCCAGCCTCAGCTACTTAGTGAGGCCCTCCACAACTTAGTGAGACCCTGTTTCAAAATAAAGAATTAAAAAAAATAGGGCTGGGGGTGTAGCTCAGAGGTAGAATGCCCCTGGGTTCAATCCCTGGTACCGCAAAAAAAAAAAAAAAAAATCCAAATGAGATGATTTATGTGCATCAGATTTTTAAATTAGAAAGATCTGTACAAGCCAAGCATGGTGGTACATGCCTGTAATACCAGTATTTGAGAGGCTGATACAAGAGGATTGCAGGTTTGAGGACAATCTCAGCAAGTAGTGAGACTCTCATCAACCTAGTGAGACCCTGCTTTAAAATAAAAATAAGCTGGGTGTGGTGACGCACGCTTGTAATCCCAGTACTTTGGGAGGTTGAGATAGGAGGATCGCAGGTTTGCGGCCAGCCTCATCTACTTAGTGAGGCCCTCTGCAAATTAGTGAGACCCTGTTTCCAAATAAAGAATAAAAAATAGGGCTGGGGGTGTAGCTTGGAGGTAGAAGCCCCTGGGTTCAAACCCCAGTACTGTAAAACAAAACAAAACAAAACAAAAAACATATCACTCAACAAAGCAGTAAAACTCTTTAGATAACACTAATAAGAATAGTTTTCATTAGATGCCAGGCATGGTGGCGCATACTTGTAATCCCAGTACTTGGGAGGCTGAGACCGGAGGATCCAGGTTCGTGGCCAGCCTCAGCTACTTAGTGAGGCCCTCCGCAACTTAGTGAGACCCTGTTTCAAAATAAAGAATAAAAAAATAGGGCTGGGGGTGTAGCTCGGAGGAAAAATGCCCCTGGGTTCAATCCCCGGTACCACGAAAAAAAATAGTTTTCATTAGAATTTTAGTTAGTCTCTGTGAAATACATTATATTTATCAACTAACACAAATGGAAGAAAAACAAGTTTTTCTCTTAATTATAGGAATTATACTTGGAAAATAACCAAATTGAAGAGATAACTGAAACTTGTTTCAATCATACCAGAAAGATCAATGTGATTGTACTACGTTATAATAAAATAGAAGAAAATAGGATTGCTCCTTTAGCCTGGATCAATCAAGAGTAAGTACGTGTTACCACTGAACTCTCTTAGCATGCTCAGTGAACTTACCCTACCCCAAACTTGACCACTCTGTGGAGTTTCCAAACCGTTCACTATGTGATTGGTGTTAGGACTGCTACTACCTAGTGGACACCCTACCACGTGCCAGGTGCTGAGCGGGCTGGAGCTGAGGTCTGAATTAGCAGCAGCTCAGTGGAGGGGAGATGAGCCCTGACATGTTCAACAGAAGATCTGGACAGAGGCTATGCATATCCTGGGAATGATGTACCCAAGTAGCACAGACTGGGACACAGGTTGTTCAGAGGTAGGATGAGAAGAGATGAAAAGAGGCCTTTGGGGCCAACTGGAGGGTAACTAAGTCCCCACGAGTAGAGGAGTCTACACTGGGTGAAAAGGCAGAAGCCCAGCGGGGGGGGGGGGCTTAGCCAGGCTCCTGGAACAAGTCTGGGAGTCATTGCATTCTTCAGATCCTCTGGCCCATTAATAACCTCTAGATCCTCAGTCTCACCCCAAGTCCTAGGTGTCCCAGATCATCAAGTCAAATGTGGAAAAAAAGCTGGCGTGATGGCGCACGCTTGTAATCCCAGTACTTGGGAGGCTGAGACAGGAGGACCACAGGTTCACAGCCAGCCTCAGCTACTTAGTGAAGCCCTCCGCAACTTAGTGAGACCCTGTTTCAAAATAAAGAATAAAAAATAGGGAGCCAGGCGTGGTGGCGCACGCTTGTAATCCTAGTACTTGGGAGGCTGAGACCGGAGGATCCGGGTTTGCGGCCAGACTCAGCTACTTAGTGAGGACCTCCGCAACTTAGTGAGACCTTGTTTCAAAATAAAGAATAAAAAATAGGGCTAGGGATGGAGCTCGGAAGCAGAATGCCCCTGGGTTCAATCCCCAGTACGGCAAAAAAAAAAAAAAAAAAAAAAAAAAAAAAAAAAAG
>PVJS01043061.1:0-17230 GCA_004027185.1 Glis glis
AAAAAAAAAAAAAAAAAAAAAAGCCCTGTTGCCTTAAATCCTTTTTGAAACAGGGCAGGGCATAAAAAGAAGTAATCCAGATGGTCAGCCAGCCACTCATTAAAATAAAAGAACTGCTCTCGGGTCAGGGGCCCGGGAGCCCCAGCTGGAAGGACTGTGGGCACCTTCTTTTGCAAAGGCCTTGACACTGCGCCCGAGGGCACCTGGGCTGAAGGAAGCTCCCATGGCCCCTCTGTATAGTGGGGTCCCGTGTGCTAACTCCTTCATTTGAAAAGGGGTTCTGTTGCTTTAAAAACAACTAAGGCATAGACCCTCTTCAACCCTCTTATCTGACAGATAAGGTGACAGACCCCGAGAGGTTGTGCGTTCAGCCAGCATCCCACAGCTGGGGTGTCCAGGTCACATGAGATGCGGTTACTGTCGAAGGTATCCGGGTTATCACACGATCGCCTTACCAAGCACAGTCTCATTTTTTGGTAAACTCTAACCGCATGAGGTCTCCAACTTTTAAACTGTGAAAGCCACGTGAGCATCCAGTGCTCCGTAACCAAAGGGCAAGGACAGAGGCAGGTACAGACCTGGGGGTGACCCGCCCCTCCCGCTGCGCCCTGAGAAAACCCCCCTCGGCCAAGCGATGACTTCATCCCCCTCCTCCTCGCTCATTTGAATGCATGTGTGGGAGAGCCAAACAGAAAGTGAAAATGATGAATGGCTCCTTGTGCAATGCTAAAAAAATGCGGCGTCTGGGGTCTCCAGGTGACGGAATCGCCCTCATGCAGAAACAGAACCTGCTTCTCTCAGAACACAGGCAGAAACAAAGGGATCCCAGAGCTGCAGCGCCTGGCCAAGGGGCCGCTGTGTAAAGATTTTAAAGGGGCAGGTGAGAGCCACTCAACCCGCGCCTCCAAAGCAGGTAAGTGTTTTATTTGAAAGCCAAACAAAAGCTCTAAATAAGCCACAAAGCAAAGTCAGGGGTGCGATAGAAGTGGGGGAGAAGGAGGCTTTGGAGTAGAAGGGAAAATATGGGCTTCATTACCCAACACATTTTTTTACAGGGTTTTTTTTTTAACACATTTACTGAGTGTTAAAAAGGCATTTTTAAACCCAGAGCTCAGCCTCTATCTCCATACCACATGTGTACAGGTAAGCAGTCATATTTGAATATTCATGAGCACTACATTCGTAGGCTAAAAATTTCAACTTAGAAGCTCATGTTAACTCATAGACTAAATTTTGAAGATGCCGTTTTTCTGGTCATCCATTTTGTACAGCATCAGGCTCTTGGAATAAGTTCTCAGTCTTTACTTTTGCACTTTCCAAGTAGGTAGCTGTGAGCAGTCTCCGAGTGGAGAACACACTGCTTTAGTTGTAGGCAGAAAGGAGATTAAACGGGGGCTTAGTACCACCCGCTCCGCACCAGAGACTGTGCAGAGAGCTTTAGATGCTGCGACCCCCTTGTGCCCTCTCGGCACGAGTGGCATTGCAGGAGTGGACACTGCTAGGTTTTGCCCATTAGAAGATGAGACGTCATGGAATTCGCCCCCAGCCAGTGGCCAATGACACTCTAAGGCCTCTGCTGCCCCCAGCATCCCAGGCTGCTGACTCAGGGGAAGCCCGATTTCTAGCAAGCTTACCCTGGGTTCACCAAAGTCAAGAAAATGCCCTGATGTTATGAACTAACTCCTCTGCGCTCTGTAGACTATAGTGAGGGCATTCCCAGATGCCAGAGGGCTCTGCAACTGGCACCTTGGTGTTCTAAGATAAACTGAACCCCAGGAAAGAAAAGTTTAGAGAAGCCCTCATTGCTGTCTTTATTGACTGCCTTTTCTAACCCCAAACCTTGCTTTAGTAACTTTTGTGGGCTTTCATTGCTTGTTAAAATATAACAGCAGCATTTGAAAAATGAGTATCGAATAAAGTATATAATCGAGCAATTCTGCAGAATAATAAATATTTGAGATGTTTAAAGAAAGTCAAGAGAATGAAGCAATATTAAGCATGGCTTTCCTGATGGCCACAGAAGGTCTGGGGTCTCAGGATGATGTGGGTAATGCTCACACGTAGCCAAGGGACTCTGAAAATGTCCCAACAGCTGAAGGTTTGGCTCTTTCAAACGGATTGTGAATTATCTATGCAAAGGATAAAGTGTTAAGATTTACACAGAGAGAGAGTTCAATGGAAAAAAGAATTTGCTCCACACATTTTAAGGCAAACACGAACACTGACTCTGTTTTCTCATCTTTCAGGGAAGAACTAAAAGAACACATTTTTGGCAAAAGAGTAACCGGCCACGAACCATCATGTGTCTAATATGAGGAGGAAAAACTGTCAAAATCACCAACAGAAATTCCAAGAAAATGCCTATCACAACCCTAAGAGCGCACCATGCCAATTGGTTTCATGGATTTCCACAGTACCGTGGCTGAAGGTCAAAAAGCAAAATAGAATTGTACTCACAAAGTTTAAATAATGAGAGTTTGGTAAATATAAGCTATGTGCTAAGAGCTTTGCAAACACATTTCAGTATATCCTTACCCTATCTGGTGGGGCTCCTTGAAGGGGGGGGACCCACACCTGTTTTATTCCCCACTGGGTCCCAGAACCTTACCACAGGGTCCTGCATACAGCTGTGCTCAAGAGAAATTAGTTGAATTACTGAACTTAAGAAAAAAAAGCAGACTATTACTAACTACCTTATACAGATAAGGAAAAAGGTGTGGGTCGTTACCGATTTGTCTAGAACTAGGATTCCAACCCAGGGCAGCAGGACCCCCCGCCCCCTGCCACCAGACCTATGCCAGGAGGGCAAGCCAGGGTATCCTCTGCTACGTAATATAAAGTGAGGGAGCCCTGGCAAACTGGGCAATTTCTACATGTACTCCCCACGATGGGTTCCCTACCATCTACTTTTTTTCCTGAAGGTCTCATATTCCCTCAAAAGAGTAAGACTGTCACCATGGAGAATATTCAAGAGATTGTGTTGCAGGTCTGAAAGAGCTTCAAGTGTGTTTTGTTTGTGGAACTGGGAACTGAACCCAGGGCCTTGTACATGCTAAGGCAAGAACTTGGCCCCTGAGTTTCATCCCCAGCCCTTTTTGATTTTGAGACAGCATCTCACTAAGTTTCCCAGGCTGGACTTGAACTTGTGATCCTCCTGCCTCGGCCTCCTGAGTAGCTGGGATTGTGATTTCAACTGTGTTTTGCACATGCAGAGTCCCTGTCATGGCTGGGCGGCTTGCCTCAGCCTGAAGGGGCCCGTGTTCACTACACTCTTAGCTGCATTCAGCCGCAGTCTTCTGTACAGCAAAGCGTGATGTGTCAGGCTGTCCCACAGTTAAATAGTGTCCAACCGCAATGGACCGAATGTTTGTGCCCCCGTTCACATGTGAAATCCTCATGCCAGTGTGGCGGTATGAAGACCTGGGGCCTGGAGGAAGCGATTGGGTCATGAGGGAGGAGCCCTTAGAACATCAGAAGCACTCCAAAGGGCGTGCTCACCCTCTTCCCACAGCTATGAAAAGTCAGCGATCTGCAACGGGAAGAGGCCCTCACCAGGACCCGACCATGCGGGCACCCTGATCTCAAACTTCCAGCCTCCGGAACCAGGAGGAATCATTTCTGTTATCAATCACTCAGTAGATGCTACTTTATTCTAGCAATACAAATGAAGACATCACCATTTTTTTTTTTCTTTTTGGCACTGGGGATTGAACCCAGGGGCATTCTACCTCCGAGTTACACCCCCAGCCCGATTTTTTAATTCTTTATTTTGAAACAGGGTCTTAAGTTGCAGAGGGCCTCACTAAGTAGCTGAGGCTGGCTGCGAATCTGGATCCTCCTGTCTCAGCCTCCCAAGTACTGGGATTACAAGTGTGTGCCACCACGCCTGGCTAGACATCAACATTTTGAGAGAAAATGAGAAGGTTCAGTTCTACTGAAATTGTCATTTACATAGAACACACTGTAACCCCTGTAAAATAGCAAACATCACAGTAAGTTTACCCCACTTTAAAAACTCAGTTATGAAATGTAAAAATAAACCCCCCAAGGCTCTAACTACTAATGTGGAGCCGTCTCTAAAATATAACAGGCCACTAAATAATTCAACTTCAGGGGCCTGGCATATGAAAGGTTAACTTATTCAGGTGTTGAATTGGAACAACAAAATAAATTTGATGGAGAACTTGCCAGAATAACCCTTCAGTCATGACCACTGCCAAGTTAAAGGCTGGAATTATATTCTAGGCTTTAATTTAGAAGTAAACATTAAAATAAAGGAAAAGTTCTCCAATCATTTTCACTTTTAAAGTACTAAATTGGCCCATAAAAAAAAACTCATGCTAATTATTGCAAAGCAATCAACTTCTTAAAAACCCTTTATTTCACAATTAGGCTAATATCCCATTAATTTGGGACACTTACCAATGTATTTATTCCTTGCTCATTACCTGTGTGTGCACATTAAGAGTACACCGATAACACAATACAGGCATTAATATGTAAAACATCAACAAAAGCCATCTGGCAAGCTAATGAATAATCAAGGGATTTCAAATTAAACGACAGAATTTTCCCTTAGAATCTTTAGGACAACACTGTCAAGTCCAATCTATTCACTTTGCCTCCAGAATCAATTTTTCAAACTTTATGACAGCTCTAATCGCTTCCACCTGTGTCTCGGGCCTGACTCTTGACTGGCATGCTACCAGCCAGGGTGGAAATGTAGACAAAGACCCCTATTAGGATCCGGCTGTTTCTCTACTGTGAGGTCACTCAGCCATTAAATTAGTTCCAGCACGATTTCTGTCCTCGCAGGCTCGGACTCCAGGGGAGGAGGGTGTGGAGTGGAGAGACTTCACCGAGCACAATCGGAAGGGGAGGAAGGGGAGCGGTGCTTGGGACTGGCGAGATATGCAAGGGGGGCCTGGAGAGCTGGGCTTGGTCCCCAACTCTGAAACCAAAATATGCCTCCCCCAGGGATGGTGACATTCTCCCCAGTGCGACTCTTCCTCAGAAAAAAAGCTCAACGCCATTTTTGGGGACAGTGTTCCTGTCCTCTGTCTTTGCTTATAGAAAGTCAACCGTGTCCTGTACGGTATTCTTCAACTAACAGGAGGCCGATCCAAAAAACTTTTTCAGAGCTGGGTGTGGTAGCGCACGACTGTAATCCTAGGACTTGGGAGGCTGAGATCAGAGGATCTAAGGTTCGAGGACAGCCTCAGCAAGTGGCGAGACTCTCAGCAACCTAGTAAGACCCTGTTTCAAAATAAAAATAAAATAGGGCTGAGGATGCAGCTCCGAGGTAGAATGCCTCTGGGTTCAATCCCCAGTACCACAAAACAAACAAACAAAAACTCTGGGTCCTCTGAAAGCTTGCGAGATAGCAGGGCTGGCTGGTGACAGCTCTGAAATGGGGCATCTCTGATCAGAAGAGTCGAGGTGAATGTGGCCAGGAAGCATCTATTGTTCAATATCTATTGTTCAATGTCCCTGACCCCACAGCTGAGGACGGCAAGGCCCAGGGAGGGGATACCTCCAAGGTCACAGAGCTAGTATGGAGATAAAGTCTTAGTTCCAGCATTTTCCCCACTGGACTGTGAGCTTTCTGATGTCAGGAATGATGCCCAACACACAGTAACTGCACAAAAGCAACTCACCCAGCCACCTGCCTCGCCCTGCATGGTGTCATCTTCTGTGTCCACTTCCAGACCAGGAATGGAGCAGCAACCTGAGCTCCCATACCATGCCCCAGGAAGCGCTTGTGCACGCTATCATAAGGTGAGGATAGTGCCTTACCCATCCTTACCTCTCCAGTGCCTGCTAACACAGTGCCGGGCCTACCCACCAAGTGCTGAAGGCAAGCTTAAAACTGAAAAACCGAGGGACTTAAATGATGATCAAGAAATAAACTTGGCCGGGCGTGGTGGCGCATGCTTGTAATCCCAGTACTTTGGGAGGCGGAGACCGGAGGATCTGGGTTCGCGGCCAGCCTCAGCTCTCTCTCTCTCTCTCTCTCTCTCTCTCTCTCTCTCTCTACTTAGTGAGGCCCTCCGCAACCTTGTGAGACCCGGTTTCAAAATAAAGTAAAAAAAAATAGAGCCGGGGGTGTAGCTTGGAGGTAGAATGCCCCTGGGTTCAATCCCAGGGGCCGCAAAAAAAAAAAAAACACTTAACTTTTTTTGTGTATGTATGGTACTGGGGATGGAACCCAGGGGCATTCTGCCTCCGAGCTACACCCCCAGCCCTATTTTATTTGTTATTTTGAAACATGGTCTCACTAAGTTGCGGAGGTCCTCACAAGTTGCTGAGGCTGGCCGCGAACCCGGATCCTCCTGTCTCAGCCTCCCAAGTACTGGGATGACAAGCGTGCACCACCACGCCCGGCTATAAACTTAACTTTAGCTTTTCTTCCTTACTTAAGGAAATTAAAGTATTCTTAACAAATAAAAAACAGCCAACCCTCGGCCAGTTTGTTTAACATGTACAAGTATGCAGAGGAAATTAGTATAAACAAGTTGTGTTCATCTGGCTCGCCACACACTGTGGCTTCACATGTAAGTCATTCCAATATCTGACGGAGACATGGTGTAAGTCAATCAAAAAGATGCTATAACTCAAATAACAGGCGGTTCCAAAAACAACAATGACGCAGTCAGCCCACACTCGCAAACTCCACGGTCTGGCCCCACGCTTTCTCCAGCACACAGGGTCCATCATCACTTATCACAAGATTAAATCGAATGTGCCAGGCTCCCCCCGCACCAGGGCAGAGCGAGCACTCGGAGGTGCTCTTCTAGCCGCGGCAGCAATGGATCTGCAGAGGCGATCCACACCCCCTGCCCAGACCCCGCCACCACCAAGAGCTCACATCTGCAAACGGCTCGCTGGGCTGCAGCTGTAGGACGTGACCAGGGACCGCAGGGAAGTTCACTTGCCCCAGACAGCACTGAGCCCAGGCCCCTGGGACACTCTCCAACCAGCTGAGCTAACTGGACACAGGGAAACCTACCAGGAAGCAGAGCAGAAAGAAAAATAAAGGCTTGTCAGGTCAAACGAAGCTAGCAATATGCCGAGCATCGCATGCAGAGGATGTTACCCTGACAGCGGAGCGGGAAAGCCATGTCGCGGCCAGGAGGGTGACTGGGGCAGGGATAAAGGATGAGATGACCTCTTCTACCCCAAGGAATTGGGTAGCACAGCCACTTCAGACCACGGGGGGGGGGGGGGAAAGCGGTCACTGGCCTGGTTTCGGGTTTTTACTTTTGGAGGGGAGAGCCACAGGCCCTTGGATTGTCTTGATGTAGTTATGCGCAAGCCATTCCTAGAGTTCTTGCTGCTGCACCTTCTCCTGAACCACAAACATGGCTCCCAAGTTCAGCAGGTGGGGGCAGAAGGTGGTGGTGGCAGCGGCCCATGGCTTCAAGATGAGCCTGCTGTCATACCCAGAGAACAAATGAACGCTTCCAACATCAACCTCAGTACCATGGTGCTTGAGCCGGACTTAGAGTCAAAGAAGACAATAAGCCGGGCGTGGTGGTGCACGCTTGTAATCCCAGTACTTGGGAGGCTAAGACCGGAGGATCTGGGTTTGCGGCCAGCCTCAGCTACTAAGTGAGGCCCTCTGCATCTTAGTGAGACCCTGTTTCAAAATAAAGAATAAAAAATAGGGTTGGGGGTATAGCTCGGCAGTAGAATGCCCCTGGGTCCAGTCCCCAGTACCGCCAAAAGAAAAGAAGAAAATAAGAAGTTCACCAAAATATTTGTCAGATGAGAAATTTCCAAACCCTCCTATATTGCAATAATGTTAAGAAAAATGCTTCTAATGATCTTAAGTAAGCAGTGAAATAAAACTAGTACTATATGTCAAATACTTATTTTCACCTATGATTTTTAGTCTTGTAGGCATTGCGGCTTGTACATGCTGGAGACTTTACAGGTCTCCAGCTATTTTTCTTAGTAGTCTTTTTTTTTTTTTTTTTGCGGTACCAGGGATTGAACCCAGAGGCGTTCTACCTCCGCGCTACACCCCGCGCTACTCCGCTAACCCTGGCCCTATGTTTTATACTTTATTTTGAAACCGGGTCTCACAAAGTTGCGGAGGGCCTCACCGAGTAGAGAGAGAGAGACAGGGAGAGAGGGAGACAGAAAGAGAGAGAGAGCTGAGGCTGGCCGTGAACCTGGATCCTCCAGTCTCCGCCTCCCAAAGTACTGGGATTACAAGCGTGCACCACCACGCCCGGCTTTTTCTTAGTAGTCTGAAAAACCGACAGTATGTGCCTGTGACAAAGACGTTTAATTGTCCCCCCGTGTCTACTTCCACTCCTCTTTGGTAATAGAATGTTGATTTTCAGCTGGATTCACGATGCTTCATATAAAGACCACATTTGTTTTCCTAGCTGTGAGTGGGGGGGTGGGGGGTGGTACTGGGGATTGAACCTAGGGGCATTCTACCTCTGAGCTAAAATAGCTCCCAGTCCTATTTTTTTAATTTTTTATTTTGAAGCAGGATCTTGCTAAGTTGGTAAGATCTCGCTAAGTTGCTGAGGCTGGCCTCAAACCTGTAATCCTCCTGTCTCAGCCTCCCAAGTCCTAGGATTACAGACATGCACCATCACGCCCAGTTTCTTTCCAGGTTGTATTTGTATGTAGGTCATATGTCTAGGTCCTGCCCGGGTCCTGCTTTGAGATATGAACAAAAAGGTCAGTTGTACCTTCTGGGAAGAGTCCATACAGGATGTGAGCGCAGCCCCCTTTCCTCCATCCTCCCACTGACTCCAATGAGAACATAAATTCTCGGGTCACCATCTTGGGCCATGAGCTGAGGGTGCATAGTGACTAAAAGGGGTCCTTGGTACTGTGGGCCAACATATGTCCCCAGGCTGCCCACGTCAGCCTACTCACGTACAGGAGAGAGAAATAAACTTCATGTTTAAGCCCCTTTTGATCTCGGAATATCCATCTCATACAGCTGAACATAAACCTAGATGACCGAGTCCTCAAAACCAGTACCTGAATGGAGTGTGCACAACCAGAAACAAGGCCCAAACTGCAGCCTGGTATGAAGGAGTGGGAAGGGCACAAGTCTCCCAGGTGACCACTGGTCACTGCTGTCACACAGCAGGAAAGCATCTCAGGGATCCCTGGTCTCCATCTCGGGAGGTAGACCAGGTGTCTGTCAGCAGCTGTATCACTGCAAGAAATAACCTTGGAAAGTTAAATATCGGTGCTCATCAGTCTTCTTTGACACTCTTCGTGAAGTCTGACAAAAGAAATAAATGACCTCCCACTAGAGCTATCCCAGCTTACAGAGGTAGAAAAGAGTGCAGATTTGCTAAGAAAGGGGCTCTCTATCTGTACCCAGCAATCTGACGAGGAGCCTCTGGTGTTGTCCTGCAGCCCCAGCAGGAGAGAAGACAGATGGTTCATGGAGAGTTCAGGATCTTGTGCCAATATGATTCAGAGCCTGGCCTTTCACCCAGGCCTGCTGTCTCATCTGGCCCAAGGGAGCCGCCATTAAACAGGGAGAGGAGAGACAGCAGAATATTGAGACCTTTAAAAGACCAGAGTTGGAGCCGGGCGTGGCGGCGCACGCTTGTAATCCCAGTACTTGGAAGGCTGACACAGAAGGATCGCAGGTTCAAAGGCGGCCTTGGCTACTTAGCGAGGCACTCAGCAAGCTAGTGAGACCCTGTTTCCAAATAAGAAATAAAATTGGGCTGGGAGTGTAGCTTGAGGTAGAATGCCTCTGAATTCAAACCCCAGTACCAAAACAAAAAGAACTGGATTTAGCTCAGAGATAGAATGCCCCTGGGTTCAATCACTAGTACCAAAAAGACCAGAGTTTTTAGGTTGAACAACTGTCTATCTAGACAATATCTTTGATGGCTGCTCACACAGAACCTATCAGAAGTAAACAACTAGAGGCCTATGCAAGTTTTGTTTGTCATGGTACTGGAGATTGAACCCAAGGGCATTCTACCTCTGAGCTGCATCCCCAGCCCTGTTTTATTTTCTATTTGGAAACAGTCTCACTAAGTTGTTGAGGGCCTCACTAAATTGCTGAGGCTGGCCTTGAACCTGCAATCCTCCTGTCTCAGCCTCCCAAGTACTGGGATTACAGGTGTGTGCCACCACGCCCAGCTGCCTATGAAAGGTCTGAAAGACATATCTCCACAGAAACCATAAAGCTGGTCTACAAAAAACTGTGACTGTTCAGTCTTGAACACAATACCCAGAACCCCAACCTCCTAGGAAGTGGCTGTCAGAAGCCCATCCTCTCTGGGGTCCATGTCAGGTGTGACACGGGGAAGACCTTTCCAGAAGGCAAAGCCATGACC
This sequence comes from Glis glis, assembly GCA_004027185.1. Taxonomy (NCBI): domain Eukaryota; kingdom Metazoa; phylum Chordata; class Mammalia; order Rodentia; family Gliridae; genus Glis; species Glis glis. The sequence goes on from PVJS01043061.1 coordinate 10,338, forward strand.
CCAACGACACCAAGCCACAGAGTTCTTCTGCAGGGCAGGACCTGGGCTGGTGACCGGGAAACTTACTGAGTGCACTGCAGGAGCCCAGGGGACCAAGGTCCCTATTTTTACCATGGCGGCAGAGTACTTGGGTACTTGGGGGCACACAGCTCATCTGTGGCGGTGGTTGTGGTCTCCGATGATAGGGACAGAATTAGGGCCTCACAATGCCAGGCAAGCGCTGACCACCATGCTACACCCTCAACCCAAGCTTATCTGTTTAACTAACAGATTGCCAGATGCAGCCACATCAATAAACCACAATCCTGCCAGGTACGGAGGTGTACATCTGTAATCTCAGTACTTGGGAGGCTGAGACAGGAGGATCACAGGTTCAAGGCCAGCCTCAGGAACATAGCGAGGCCCTCAGCAACTCAGTGAGACCCTGTTTCAAACTAAAAAAGAGAATAGGGCTGGGGGTGTAGCTCAGAGGTAGAACGCCCCTGGATTCAATCCCTAGTAACAGGAGAAAAAGATGCACATGGTTATGTGGGGCTGTGGCAGAAATCGCTGGTAGGTTCCACCATGCACTTACTCCTTCCTATGACTAGGACTAGGACTCCAAATTTTTAGCTAATACTTGTTCCAAGGTGAGGAGAAAGTAGACAGACCAAAAAGATTTTAAGAACCTTGTAATACAGGCCTATATCTAATTTTACTTCTCTAGCCCATCAGGAAAGAGCTGCTCTATCACCACAGAAGTGATACTATGAAGAGAGAAATAAGCATTAAGAGGACCAATCCAGAGATTTGAAAATTCTGGCCCCATCTTCTTGGCCCATCAAAGTGATATGTATGGTATAAAGTATCATACTTTTTATTTTATTTTTTTAAGGGACTATAAGAGGTTCCATACAAATTTTCAGAAACAGGAACAATTCCACGTGTAGTCAATCCTGTTGCCCGCTGCGACAGTAGCATTTGACTCTGTCCAGTGGAGACCACGAAGCACAACAGATCATGTATGAGATTAGTTAACACACGACAAGCACATAAAAGCGGCGTCAGGAAGAGAAAGCCTCAGGCATGTCAGCTACACACTGTTGTCTGCGCGTCCACAAGGCTACCTCGTGCACCATCAAATCCCGTGTTAGTGTTAGAAATCGCTTTGGTCATACTGTAGCATATTACTGTCTATTTCATTTATCTATCTCGTGGTCCTCTGGTGATGACTCTGGGTTCTTTGGGCACCAAGAGGACCCCTTCAGACACTCCTCCTAAACAGCTACAGACGCCAGGAACTTCTCACCAGCCCACTGACTCTGGAGGCTTCTGTGAGGAACTTCACCTGGGAGGGTCAGGAAGGAGCCACGTGGACAGCGGAGGAAGACAGTCGCACTAGCTAGGGCTGGCAATGACGACTTAGTGTCTGCCCACAGCAGGCAGAGGGATTCATAATTAGTAATCAAATCCACTTCTCTCTCTCTCTCTCTCTCTCTCTCTCTCTCTCTGCAGAGACCAGACAAGAGGACCAAGATTCCTCAGTGCCTTGGGAAAAGCTAAAAATATTTTTCTCTTTTGTAAAAATAAAAACTCTTAATCCTATGGAAGGTTCCGTCTTTAGTATTGTCAAGCTCAGCTAAGCGGCTTCACTGTCTGTCACATACTTTTACAGACCCAAGTAGCTTAGGGCAGAATTGTTTTTAAAGCTCAATATTAAAAAAGAACTTACTTACTTTACTTACTTACTTACTCTTATTCAAGAGTATTAAACCAGTGTGTTTACATTGCACTTTTTAGTCCTAAAACCCAGTCAGAACAGCACGTCATGACACCTAACCACCTGATCACGCAGATGCCCCAGCAGGACACGTGTCGCCCTCTTGGCGATGCTCATGATGCCATCTCGGTTCCACCCCTCCTAACACCAGATATTTCACTGGTATCCACAGAAACAAGGAAAATGGTGTGGCAGTGCCCTACTGTCCCGTCTGAACTTCATCTCCCAACATCTTTTGTGTATGTGTGGTACTAGGGATTGAACCCCAGGAACATTCTACCTCTCAGCTACACCTCCACCCTTTTTTATTTTTTGTTTTGAAACAGGGTCTTGCTAGGTTCTGAGAGTCTCGCTATGTTGCTGAGGCTGGCCATGAACCTGCGATCCTCCTATCTCTGCCTCCCAAGTACTGGGGTTACAAGCATGTGATTACAGCTTCCCAAAATCTTTTTGTTAAATAATATGTGCCATTTCTTATTTAGATATTGTAATGATCATGGGTAAATAATATGTATAGTTTTTTTTTATTTAGAAACTGTAATGATCATGGGTCGCCCCTCCATAGAATACAGCCTTCACTGAGTACCAAAGTATTATCACGGATGTGTAATATGCAGGTCATGCTAGCTCCATGTAAGAGCACTGACTTCCTTCTCTGCTGGGGGGTGGGTTGGGCAGTGGGGACAAGGGAACGCTGAGAAAATAAACACCTATGACAACACAAATTAACTCAGAAAACAAAAACCATTAAGTCAACACAGCTCATAATGCCCTCCCCGCTCCAGGTCTCATACGTACTCTACATCCACTAAAATGCCACATTGCTGACATGTTATTACATCCCAGGAGTGATTATTAAGAAGAAAGGCAAAAATATTTCCATACACTGAATTATATATCTGTTTAATCATGCAGCCCCAGGAGTGAACGCCTAGAAACTGTAAATCCAAGTTATTTTGGGAGTCTTACATTCCTTAAATTTTGGTCCAACATTGAAGGAAGACACTTTTCTTATTCCCTCCCTCTAAAACACAACGTTTTAAATTAAAATAGTATTAATTAATATTGATAGATTGGGACATTTTAAAAATTCCTTCTGTCTGTTTTCCAGTTTTGATCTTTAATCAAAGTCCACAGAACAGAAAGGAATAAAAAGGAAAACTTGCAATAATGTGAATTTCAAACATCCAAATGGGATTACAGAGTGCTAGAAAAATGTACTGGATAGGAATGTACCAGAACGGTTTTCAAAATGCAAAGCTCCAACTTATTTCAACTGAACCCAGCTTAGGCGTCACTCAAATTTGCTATTCTAATGCCTCCGCAAAACATCCCAAATTAAATGTTTAACACTGATTATAGCCGCCCAAAAGTAAAACGGTAACCTGAGCAATAGTGCCACCTGTTAAACTTTTTTTTTTCATAATGTTCTTTTCTCCAAGGACATTCTGAAAGGCCTGATTAAAGGAAGCGAGCCACAAAAGCCCCCCATTTCATAAAACACAGATCTCTGATCAAAGAACTTTAATTAACTTCTCTTCCTACATGTGAACTCTTCTAGGACAGGAGTGCATCCCTCTTGCTAAGGGTGAGGGCTCCTCCCAGCAGGTGCCACGGAGGCCCGGCCGTAACTCACCCATCCAGAAGACTCATGGTTGTGGGGATCACTTCGGCAAACAGAACTGTTTTCCCAAGTTGCCTGGTCTGCAGATTCTGCCGATAGATCTCTAAGTCAAAGTTTTCTGATGAGAAGGCCTCCGCGTCGGTGATCACGGGTATAAAAGATGGGGTGATTTCTATTTCAGATGTGTAGGATGAAACGAATTTGAGGGAGAGCTTGCTGGATTTTATTACTCCTTCAGGACCCGCGTGTCTCCCAAGCCACTGCATAAGCGAATCCCGGATTTCCTGTGTCATAAAAAAAAGAAATGAAATGGTTGTAATTTGTCGTTTCATTAGCTGATGGGAGCTTTTCCTAAAAATGCCATTTGGGTAATACAAGTACTTCCTAATTCATGACCAATAAAAGCTAGATTAATATATTCTGGACATCGAAACTATTATCCCATATGATAATAACTGTACTAAGTGCTATGTTTGAATTTTTGTCCCGCAGAGTTCATATGTTGGAAACTTAATCCCCCAATTCATATGTTAATGGTATTTGCAGGTGGGACCTTTGGGGGGTGACTGGGTCAGGGGAGCTCTGCCCTCATGAATGGATTAATCCATTAACAGATTCCTGGGTTATTGAGGGAGTGGGTTCGTTACCAGGAGAGCGGGGCCATCGATCCTGAGTCCTCTCGCCATGTGACACCTGCACTGTCTCTAGGCTCTGCAGAGAGCACCCACCAACAAGAAGACCCTCCTCAGATGTGGCCCCTTGACTTGTACTTCCCGGCCCCCAGAACTGTTAGAAATTAATTTCTTTTCTTTATAAATTACCCAGTCTCAGGTGTTCAGTTATAGCAACAGAAAACGGACTAGGATGCTAAGACCGCTTACACTATAGAAATAAACTTCAGAAGCCAGGATCCAAGGAAACAAGGTCAGTTTACTAGTACACTTCCTGTCCTAATCACATCACAGAAGTCCCCATCAGTAAGTTCCTAAGTTCGTAAGTAATTTTCTAGTCCTCTGTGCATTTTACAAAATACTTGGTTTTTTTTTTTTTTTTTTTGCGGTACCGGGGATTGAACCCAGGGGCGTTCTACCTCCACGCTACACCCCCGGCCCTATTTTTTATACTTTATTTTGAAACCGGGTCTCATGAAGTTGTGGAGGGCCTCACTAAGGATAGAGAGAGAGACAGGGAGAGAGAGAGCGAGCTGAGGCTGGCCGCGAACCCAGATCCTCCGGTCTCCGCCTCCCAACGTACTGGGGTTACAAGCGTGCACCACCACGCCCGGCTTTACAAAATACTTGTATCTTTATACTTCTGCCCACAGGAAACTGGTTATCCTACCTGGAAAAGAAACAAGCCCCTAAGTGGAAGAAGTCACAGCACACAGAGCACTCGGCGCTAGAGCACCAGATCTCAGCCTCTACATGACCAACAGCAAAGAGACAGCAGATCCTCGTGAAACCAGCGACTATAGACCACCATTGAAACCAACCAACTCCAGAACATGATGAAGCCCGATCCAGACCCGCACCCACAACAATGATGGTTTCAAGCGGTGGGCCGTGAGCCTCTGCTCCCACAACAAGTGCAATGAGGAGAGACAAAGAAGAGGTGGCCATACACAGGAGCAGCCCAACTCTGAGAACACAAGCCGGTGAGCCACGGCCCCCCATGAGCAGCCCAACACCGTCCTGGAACACCCCAGAACTGAGGACATAGGAAGATGAGACATGGCCCCCTCCCCAGAGGCCCAGCACTGAGAACACAGGTGGGTCAGCCCCCGGCCCCGCCCCCAGAGACCCTTCAACTGGGAACACAAGGCAGGTGAACCCTCGGCCCTGACCCCAGAGAACCCCTCCCCCCAGCGCTGGGGACTTGGGGTAGAGGAACCTTCGGGCCCACCCCCGGAGGCCCCCCCCCGGCGCTGGGGACGCAGGGCGGGTGAGCCCTCGGGCCCGCCCCCAGAGAACCCCTTCCCCTGGCACTGGGGACGCGGGGCGGGCAAGCCCCCAGCCCCACCCCGGAGTACCCCAGTGCTGAGGTCACGTTAGGATGAGCCACGACCCTGCACAGGAGGGACTCCAGACAGAGAGAAAACCTCAGATGAGCAAAGAAGGCGAACTAACTGGGAGAGACAGGAGGGAAGGAGAGGGAAACAAACTGGTGCACAGGATGGACTTACACAAAGATATCAAAGTCAACTACTATGCTGAAAATGGGAAGGAGGGAGGGGGAGGCAGGGGGGTGGGAATTGGGGAGGGCTAATTGATCGATGAGTGCATGTATACATCAACCACCCTGAAATCCTTCCAGATGTATGATTGCAATGCACTAATAAAATAAAAAAAGAAAAAAGAAAAGGACAAATGCAAAAAATAAATAAATAAAAATAAAATAAAATAGGAATGGGGGTGTAGCTTGGAGGTAGACTGACCTTGAGATCAAACCCAAGTACAAAACAAAAAAAGTGTGTGGGTAGTGTTCAAAACTGAGGCAAAGATTTCTGGCCAACACTCCTGGAAGAGCGGGTCTGGAGAGGAGGGGTCGGTGGTCAGCTCTGGGCACGCTAAGTTTGAGGGATCTGCTAGAAAGCCAACGGAAGCAATGAACAGGTGACAGGCTATGTGAGCTGGGACTTCAGAAGACAGGTCCATGCTGTGGATTGAAGTTTGGGGATCATCAGACTACATGCGATAACTGAAAGCCAGGAGAGAGGAAAATGAGGGAGTGATGCAGATAAAAAGAGAAGAAGCAAAGGGGTTGGATTCATTTCCTGGGGTCTGGTACCAAGGGCTGGTACCAAGGGCAACAAGGTCATTCAAGGACAGAGAATTTATCTTGATTTTGGAGGCTGAAAGCCAAAACTCGAGGCGTCAGCAGAGCCATGCTGGCTTTGAAGGCTTTATGGTTTGAATGTGTCCCCCAACGTCCCTGTGTTGGACACTCGATCCCCCGTGCAGCAGCGCTGGGAGGTGGGACCTTTAAGAGGCAATTAGGGCCGGGCGTGGTGGCGCACGCTTGTAATCCCAGTACTTGGGAGGCTGAGACAGGAGGATCGCAGGTTCAAAGCCAGCCTCGGCAACTTAGCGAGTCCATCCGCAACTTAGTGAGTCCCTGTTTCCAAATAAGAAATAAAATCAGGCTAGGGGTATAGCTTGGAGGTAGAATACCTCTGGGTTCAATCCCCAGTACCCCCCCAAAAAAGGCAATTAGGCCGTGAGGGCTCTACCTCATGAATGGATTCACGCCATTTGCACAGGAGTGGGTGAGTTAACACAGGAGAGGATCCCTTATAAAAGGACAGCTTTGGCCCCTTTTGTCTGTCTCTTTCTCTTACTCTCTTTTCCCTCCAAATCTCTGCCTTGCCCCATGGGATGATATATCAAGCAGGCCTTTGCCAGATGACAGCGTCCTGATACTGGACTTTCCAGCCTCCACGACTGTGAGAAACTAGCTTCTCAATAAATTACCCGCTCTGTGGTATTTTCTTTTTTTTTTTTTTTTTTTTTG
>PVJS01043062.1:0-17232 GCA_004027185.1 Glis glis
GAAGGGTAAGAAAGTAGTGAATCCATGGAATTACTGTCATAAACAATGTGTATATGTGAGATTATACCAACATCATTCTCAGTGCTACATGTGGGGGGGAGGCGGGGGGGGGAAGCGGGGGGAGGGACACCAAGAGCTGTGTGCATGTATGTTAACACCAAACTGATGATGTGAGACTACAATGCACCAATAAAAACATAAAAAAAAGAAAACAGATAATCAGACAGTATACTATTAACAGAAGTACAACCTATTAATTTGTTAAATCACTGATCAACATCAGCCAGTTTCTATATATTATCCAAAATGGACATGCATACAAATGTCTGAGAGAATTTATACGGAGGTACATTCTTATCTTTCTTTACGTCTTTTCAATTACTGGCGTTAACAAATGGGCTTCAATTGCTCAGCATGTAAATATAAAAGAAGATTGCAACCATTTACCTTTCTTGAATACTCAAAAATTTAAATAAGAGTTAAATGTAGAAATTTCGTACTAAAACACTTTTTTGCATACATAGAAGTTCTAAAGCCAATAAATAGGAAAATTGCATGCATATCTCTTTGATCACTTATAGTTTTCATACATACAGTAATTCACCTACTCTTTCTGATTTTTTTCTAATTGAAAAGTGGTTTTAAAAAGAACAAAAAGCCAGGCACAGTGGTTCATGCCTGGTATCCCAGTACTTGGGAGGTTGAGACAGGAGGATCACAGGTTTGAAGCGGACACTGCAACTTAGTGAGACCCTATTTAAAAAAGAAACAGGTCTTGGGGTGTAGCTCAGAGGTAGAATGCCCCTGGATTCAATCCCCAATACCACCCACTCACACACACACACACACACACACATACACACACACACACACACATACACACACACACACACACGCAAAAAAAAGAAGAAACTATCAGTGTTAACTCAATAATGACTATTCTATGCTATATAAGTTATGTAAAAAGTAATATTCTTACTCTTCATCAATTCCAAGCACTGTTTTTTCTTTTTTGTTTTCATTTTGCTTATTTAGCATATTCTCCTCCCAAAATGATTGTCCTACTTCCAAGCACTATTCTTGGTGTTGCCCAGGGTGGCAGTTATGGGACAAATGCACCCCGAGGAGCAGTGGTAACCACCTGCTTCATTCCACTCAGGCACTACTTAAATTAATATCCCAGGACTTTTTTTGGATTTTTCAAATTTGATTTAAAACATTATAGAGCAAAAATTAAAATTTACGTGAAAATAAAAATGTAAGAATATTGGCTTTGTGATTAAACGGACCTTGGTTCCAAAAATACAAAAAGCATCCAGGTATGGTGGTACACACCTATAATCCCAGCTACTCGGGAGTCTGAAGCAGGAGGATCACATGTTTGAGGCCAGCCTGGACAACTTAGACCATATCTCAAAACAAAATAAAAAGGCCTGAGGCTGTAGCTCAGTGGCACATCACTTGTCTAGCATGCACGAGACTCTGGGTTCAATCTCTAGTACCCCACCCCCAAAGAAAAAATCTCAAAAAGTAGAATTTTAATATTTGTCAAATGAGTGAATCTATCAGTTATTTAGCCATTGAAAAAATTTTAGTTCTAGTCCTTGTAGATTATGTAATATTGGCAAGTTATTTGGAAAAAAACACAGAAAAGTTATTTATAAGACATAGAATAACTCAGAGAATTGGAATGAAGACAAATGGCCCATTTGCAAATATCTGCAAAGTATCTTGAGCATAATAATTGGTCACTAGATGTTTCTTTGTGTCTTTCTTAAAGACATTTGGGTGGTTTTCAGCAATATGCTTTCAAGGATTCTGTCAAGCAGCATGTGCCTTTAAATCAGATCCACGTGACCATTAGCATCCAACTGGATTTCCAACCAGGAGTTCACCAGACTCGGTACCATGATGTTGCTTGAGAATTCTAGGATTCTAAGTAGAAGGACATTTCTTGCACATCTTGAATGAAACATAACGTGGGACTTTAACCAGGCACTATAACTAGAGATAATTCACATGAAACAAGATGACTTTTCACTAGATAATCTATGAACAGATTGCTGAGTCAGTTTCATTTATCTCTTTTTCTGTATATCAGCATTTATACTTTTTTGTGTTGGATAGAATCAGATTGGTGTAGGGGATGAGTAATGACTGTTTTTTTTATTAAAAAATATTTTTTCGTGGTACTGGGATTGAATCCAAGGTCTTGCAGATGCTAGATAAATGCTCTACCACTGAGCTATATCACCAGCCATTTTTTTTTTTGAGACAGGGTCACACAAAGTTGTCCAGGCTGGCCTTGAACTTGCAATCCTTTTGCCTCACCTTCCCTAGTTGCTGTGATTACAGCTGTGCTTCTCTGCACCTGCCTGGCTGATCCTTTCTTTCCTTCTTCCTTGTACTGGGGATTAAACCTCACTTCTTTTTTTTTTTTTTGCGGTACGGAGGATTGAACCCAGGGTCGTTCTACCTCCGTGCTACACCCTTGGCCCTATTTTTTATACTTTATTTTGAAACTGGGTCTCACGAAGTTGTGGAGGGCCTCACTAAAGAGAGAGAGAGAGAAAGACAGAGACAGGGAGAGAGACAGGGAGAGAGAGAGACAAAGAGCTGAGGCTGGCTGCGAACCCGGATCCTCCGGTCTCCGCCTCCCAAAGTACTGGGATTACAAGCGTGCGCCACCACGCCCGGCACCCACTTCTTTTGAGAAGTGTTTTTAGTGTAAAAATTTTTAAGTTCTTTGTATATTCTAGATACTAGTCCTCTATCAGAAGGGTAGCTGGCAAATGACCTAGTCCTTTTATTATTTATTTTGAAACGGAGTATTACTAGGTTTCTGAGGCTGTCCTTGAACCTGGGATCCTCCTTTGTCAGCCTCCCAAGTACTGGGATTACAGGCATGTACCACCATGCCTAGCCTGACTGATTAATTCTTAAATAGAAAGAGTAGAACACATTCTATGGCTGTCCATTATTTTCTTTCTGAGTGCATTGACTTTTCATCTTTATTTCTCTTTTTCTTTAATAAGAAACTTGGATAAATGTATTGGGCTCCCTGGCTCACCAGCAAACAGAACTTTGGGTAACAGTAACAGCATTCTCTCTTTGATGGTTTTTTTCAACTTTTATTGGAACCATAAACAGTGACACTGAGCTAGGGCTTGCTGCCTGACAGGCACAGAAGCCAGTAATAGTACTGGGGATTTTCAAAAGAAAGAGCTTTATCAAAGGCTGACTGACAAGGAGACAGGAGGAAGCTCAGATCTGTCTCCTTTTTAAAAAACATACTTTTATGGTGCATTGTAATTATACATTGTAATGAGGTTTCGAATGATAGAAACATACATGCATATTGAACTTAATATGTTTCCCTTCTGATCCTAACCGGCTCTATCCACCTTCCTGTACATATTATTCAGATTGGTATTGATAACTTCATGCACATAGTATTATAAAAACCATTTCTTTCATCAAGTCTCCTTTTTTTCCTCCCCATCTCCTTCCCACAATCTCTTTCCACTGTTCTACAGGTCTCTCACCTCCTTTATTTGAAGTCTCTTTTGTTTCACAATTTCTCTCTAGTTTCCACATAGGAGAGAAAGCATATGACCCTTCACTTTCTCACTTATCATAATATTCTCTAGCTCTATCAATTTTCCTGCAAATAACATAATTTTGCTCTTTATGGCTGAGTAAAATTCCATTGAGTGTATATACCGCACTTTTGTAATCCATTCATCTGTTGATAGACACTTAGGCTGGTTTCATAATTTGGCTGTTGTGATCTGTGCTGCTATAAACATGGATATGCATATATCAGTATAATATTCTGATTTCAATTCCTTTGGAAAGATACCTAGGAGTGCTATAGCTGGATCATATGGTGGTCTATTCCCAGTTTTCTGAGGAACCTCCACACTTATCTCCATAGTGGCTGTACTAATTTGCAATTCTACCAACAGTGTGTAAGAATTCCTATTTCCCCATATCCTCACCAGCATTTTATTATTGTTTGTATTCTTGATGATTGCCATTCTAACTGGAGTTAGATGGAATTTCAGTGTGGTTTTGATTTACATTTCCCTGATTGCTAATGATGTTGAATATTTTTCATATATTCATTGGCCATTTGTATTTCTTCTTTTGTGAAGTGTCTATTCAGTACAATTGCCATTTTTATTGGGTTACTTTTTTAGCGTTAAGTTTCTTAAGTTCTTTGTATATTCTGAATATTAGTCCTCTATTAGAGGAGTAGCTGGCAAAGATCTTCTCTCATTCTGTGGGCTCTCTCTGTAGACTCTTGATAGTTTCCTTTGCTGCACAGAACTTTTTAATTTAATGCAATCCCATTTATTAATTATCATTTTAAGTTCCTGAGCTTTGGGGGTGATCTTACTGAGGAAGTTTCTACCAGTGCCTATATGTTGGAATGTTGCTCCTATGCCCTCTTCTAGTAATTAAGAAGACTCTGTATTTCAACTAACATCACACAATTCCCAGATCTTTCTCTTGCCTTGAGCTCCCTTGTAATTCTCAGGTACTGACTCTGCATTTATGTGAGGTACATCTTTATAAAGTGTCAGCTTAAGCTCTGTAAACTGTCAAATGTTCTCAATCTTCCACCCTTTCACCATCCTTCACAATCATCTTCTCATCTTAGCTCCACATTTCAGTTAATGGCAATACAATCTACCCACTTAATTTATCTTGGAATCATTGCTTTTTTCCTAGTACTCATTCATATCCTTCATCAAATTCTTCCCAAATCACGTAATTTTTATTTAAGGAAAAGCCCTCAAATCTATCTCCACCATCATTCACTTATTTTTATTCATTCATTCCCAAGTGAGTTGAAGGTTTACTATGTCTCCGAACCTGGATGAGATATTCATTACCTCTAACTGGAAAATTCTGCCATTACTGTAGATGGTTTTCCCTTTCTTCTCTTCTCACCCCAACCTATTCATCCTACCAGAAACAAAGCAACAATTGCAAGATAGTTGTGTTTAAAAACTTTTAATGGTTTCTCATTTTCTATAGCGTATACTCCAAATCCTTCATCTTGCCTTTCTAGCTTTTTAAAAGAGATCCCTCAAATTATTTCTAAAAGACTTCTCCTATCTCTTCCTATGCTCTTCTCTTGAAGCTCTGCCTCAATATCTGGGCAAAATTTATCTCTCCATCCATGTTCTATTATCGAACTCTCATTGGATTCTGAGTCCCTCTATATTTGGTGCCACATATCCTTCATATTAATATTAATATTTTAAAAGACATGGTTTATTTTAGCAAATGAAATTTCTGCTATGTCACTTAGGAGCCAACTAAACAGCATTTTTCCATTTATTGATTTCAATGAGTGTTACTTTATAATTTTGTTCAGTGCTAGGCACATAATGTTTGATTCCAAAAAGTTTAATTAAATTTCCAATTTAATAAATATGAGTAACTACTCATTCTCTACTTCCACCTCACCTAATAGAACTTGGTTTCATAGAATCAGTACTGATTAGGCTCCTGTACACAAACATACAGAGGGGAAAACACATTTGTATATTATGTATATATGTAGTACTATTGGAAACTTACTTGAGACTTTGTGCTCCATGAGTTCAGAAGCATGTTCGAAAATCAAATCCACACTGAGATTCCACATAACTCCAGTTAGAATAGCAATCATCAAGAGGTCAAACAACAATAAATACTGGCGAGGATGTGTGGAAGTAGGAACTCTTATACACTGTTGGTGGGATTGCAAATTAATGCAGCCGCTATGGAGATCAGTGTGAAGATTCAGCAGAAAACTGGGAATCAATCTACCATATGATATAGCTATACCACTCCTGGGTATCTTTCCAAAGGGACTGAAATCAGAATGTTATAGTGATACATGCATATCCATGTTTATAGCAGCACAATTCACAATAGCCAAATAATGAAACCAACTTAGGTGTCCATCAACAGATGAATGGATTACAAAATTATGGGATATACACACAATGGAATTCTATTCAGCAATAAAGAACAAAATTATGTCATTTGCAGGAGAATGAATGGAACTGGAGAATATTATGTGAAGTGAGATTAGCCAGTCACAGAAAGTGAAGGGTCATATATTTTCTCTCATATATGGAAGCTAGGGAGTAATCTGGATACCACAGTGACTTTAGATAACGGAGGAGAAACTCCAGTGGAGCCAGGGAGGTAGTCTAGGGGAGGGTAGGCAGGGAGAATCAAAGAAGGAATCACTTACATTGTCATTATGTACATATGTGAAAATACCAATGCCTATCTCAATATCATGAATGGGGAAAAGGAGGGAATAAGGAGGGAGCTGGGGGAAGCTCACTAAATGTGTGCATGTATGTCACTATCACTCTGAACTACATCATGATGTGAGACTACAATGCACCGATGAAAGTATTTATAAAAATAAATAGAGCTTTGTGAAAACAAAGTTAAATCCTTCTGGCTTCCACATATTTCACTCTCCTACTCTATTGATGAATATTATTAAGATTGTTCTAATTTTTTTAAGTTATTCCACTGAATGTTCTGTCTTTAATGTAATGGAATTTTAGAGGGCTTCTTAACTAAAGTCTTTGTTAAGTAACCATTTTCTTACATTTTTCACACCCAGTTTACATCCTTCATCAAGGCTGTGTATGTAATTATTTATATAAATTTTATGTATAATTTACCTATTATTGTATTCCCTTATTCTAGGGAAGATTTGAGGTTTTTTAAGGAGACTGTATTCTGAATGTGTATAGGCATGCACGTGTGTTTGTTTGTGTGTGTGTGTGTGTGTGTGTGTGTGTATGTGTGCGTGCTCATGGGTTTAAGGACCCACTACCCCAAGTATGGCCCCTCTGCATTTGAAATAAACCTCACAAGTAGGAAGGCCACTCTCACCTTCCCTTTGCTCTTTTTGCCTCAAGCAGATTATAAAATTTAGGAAGGATTTTCTGACCTCGCATTGAAGCAGGTCATAAGAACCTCCTGTGAGAGGTGCCCTCCTTGTGCCCAGAGGAAAAGAACATCTTTATCTTTGAAGATGAAGAGGCACAGAGAAGAATCTGAACCCACAGGCCTTGCTGTTTCCTCCAGTTGGTTATCATTAGATGATACTTTTAATCCATTGCACTTCTCCAACACTCTCCACTAGTATAAAATATATACAAGTTTATTTATTTCTTTGAGTATTTGTTTTCTTATGAAGGCTTCTGTCACATGAAACTCATATTAAAAAATTCATACATTTTTCTCTTGCTGATATGTTGTTGTTGTTGTTATAGAACCCTAAGTCATGAACCTAAGGAAAAGAGAGGAAAGGTTCTTTTTTCTCCCTTCAGTAGATATACATGAAATTCACATATATTTTGTTTTTATTTCAGTAGTTGCATTGATCTTCTGGATTGAGATAAAAATATCTGGTATCTGGCAAATATGCTAAATCACATTTATGTGCATAATTTCTCTTCCTCTCAGAATGGATAAAGGGTAATTAGTCAATGAGCCAAGATCTCTTCCCATGGATTAGGATCAGGAAATTAACAGAAGCCCCCCAAGTGTAGATGCACTGTTTCTTCCCTGGTGTTAATGAAAGAACTATAAAAACATCATTAGCAAGGCTCTGTGTTGATGGCTTCTTGACATATTTGCAGAGTCCTTCAGGGAAATGATCAGCAGCAATTAAGATTTATTCTCCCTCTTTTATTTTAGATATTCATTTTTTTCTTAACTGATGAGGATGGATTTAGATACTTATGAATAACCAGAAACTGAGAAAGAAACCTAGGTTAAACAGATGGCTGTCAACTTCCAAAGCACTAAGTTAATGCTAAATATGACTTGACACATGTTCCTCAAAATTCTGTTGTTTCAGTTGGTAAATATTTAGCTAGTCAGGTGGGCGTGGTGGCACATGCTTGTAATCCCAGTACTTGGGAAACTGAGACAGGAAGATAGCATGTTCACAGCCAGCCTCAGCAACTTAGTGAGGCCCTCTGCAACTTAGTGAGATCCTATTTCAAAATAAAAACAATAAAATAGGGCTGAGGGTATAGCTCACAGGTAGAATGCCCCTGGGTTCCATTCCTAGACCCTCCCACGATATATATATATATATATATATATATATATATATATATATACACATATAGTCAATATATATATAGATTGTATATATATACATATACACACATATATATATTTATATATATATGTATATATATATATATATATATACATATATATATATAGTCAAGAGTACTCAGTTTTTCTGGTAGTGAGGGTTTGATTTCATATTTGGGATTAAACTAATCTCTGCAAGTAAAATTATAACCAAAAGTCCTTGGGGGCTGAAGCTCTGGATTTTAACTATTATTTTTCTTATTTCATAGAAGACTCAACATTATGGCTGGATTCAATATTTGATTTCTATAAAGGACTTAAGAGTGACAACTGGTAGAAAAGTGGAGGTAGTAGGGAGCTCAGCCTGATGTGGTATTTGTTTAGCAAAACTGGCATTTCTATTTAGATTGTTTACTTGATGTGGCTTTGCATGAGGCTTAGTAGAAATAATTGGGGATTATTTACTAAGTCTTTCCCACTGTTGAACTACCCCTTGTTACTAATATCCATTCTCAATTAATGGGCATTGATTGGTTGATTAAAGCCTGGCCATTTTTCCAGGAATCAAATGCAAATGTATTCCTGAAGTATCCTATATTTTCCCCATTAGAGAACACAACACACACACACACACACACACACACACACACACACACACACACGCTTAGCAGTGCCTGTTAATTTCTCAGTTTTCCCCACCTTGACAGTAAATTCTGCAAGTCAGGAGCAATGTTTCAATCCTTTTAGCAGCCCCAGAAATACTCAAGGGCCTGGCACATATGACAGATGTCTCACAATGTGGTCAAAGAAATAATCACAGGAAGATTGCTTTAGAAATATTAACCAAGGCCACTCAAGTGCAGGACAAATGTATCCACAACACACGGCATTTTCAGAACTGGAATTTCTCTCAGCTATATTCATTTTTAAACTAGGATTGGAAGGAAAGCCTTGAAGCTGGTTATTCTCTAATAGTCTGCTTTCCCTACCATGTTTGGTGTTAAGCAAGGCAACGAGGCACATGAATCTTTTCTGTTTGGTTTTTTGAAATATGTGTGAGGTTTGTGATGAAGGAATTTTTGAGATGGCCTTACTGACTAACTTCCAGCTCTTAATCAGGTTAAGTGTACTCCAAAAGCCACCATTTAAATAAACTGTTGTATTTCATTCTTTGATCTAGTTATGATGCTATCCATGTATTTGGAGTGACTTGTTTTGCAATGGAATGAAATGTAGAAATGCCTAGAAAAGTATTGTGTGTGAATGAAAAGGTAGCCCCAGCCAAGGAAGCTTTCTAAATCTTTATAACAGAACATTTATTTCATGGCAATAACAATAGCTCCTACTTGCTGAAAGCTCTTTATATATCAGCTCTTTCATATGGCTTATGTTACTTAATCCTCTGAGCAGCAAGAGAAATATGGAATTTTTAATATTGTCACATTTAAAGATGGCAAAACTAGCCAGGCGTGGTGGCGCACGCTTGTAATCCCAGTACTTTGGGAGGCGTAGACCGGAGGATCCGGGTTTGTGGCCAGCCTCAGCTCTCTTGCTCTCTCTCTCCCTGTCTCTCTCTCTCTCTCTCTCTCTCTCCTTAGTGAGGCCCTCCACAACTTCGTGAGACCCGGTTTCAAAATAAAGTATAAAAAATAGGGCCGGGGGCGTAGCACGGAGGTAGAACGCCCCTGGGTTCAATCCCTGGTACCGCAAAAAAAAAAAAAAAAAAAAAGATGGCAAAACTAAAGCCAAGAGAGGTTAGATAACATTCCTAAGATAATGTGATTTATAAGTAATGAGTGAGATTCAAACTCAAATTTGATTCTCCAACTTGTGTTTTAAAGACTATTAAACATATTAAATATTAAGCATACTATCCTGCACTTAATCCAGATAATTAAATACCAACTTCTAAAAAATGCTGAAATGGAATATACTAGGTATCAATTTTTATACAATAAAACCAAGGGTTAATCAACTTTAATAAAACTATATATATATGCAATGGTGTCCTGGAAAATTCCAAGAATTGTGTCAGGTGTATAGATGATAAACATAGCCATCTTTGTGAAGCACTAGTTATATAGTTTCTTATGGAAAATTAATAGCACACCTTTTTTCTTCCCTACAGCATTGAACTCTTTTTTTTTTTTTTGAAACCCATTTGCCAAGGTCTGCTTTGGAGCCTGGAATATTAAACTGTCATCTCACAACCAAAAAAGGACAAGAGTGAAATGAAAATGGATCTCATCCCAAATAACTAAAAGTTTTTTTGGCATTGTTTAATATTTGGTGAGAAATAAGTGAGCTGTGATATAACAGAGCAGAAAGCTCCTCACTGTCATGATTTGACTACTGCTTTTAATCCCAGAATTAAACAGAACAGACAAAACATTGCGTACAGCCCACAGTGAAGTAATATTCAGTCTTGCAACACCATTTTTGGAGTCAAGTACACTATCTTTAAACCTACTCTCTTTCTTTTCTAAATCTCTAAGAGGTTTATTCACAGCGCAGCCATTCTGTTAATCAAAGAATATTTCCCTTGCATTGGTGGGCGCTAGGTGCTTGTTCTGTTGAAATTACAGAGTGAAGATGTTATTAAGGTCTATTCTATTTGGGAGAGCAATGTTTCAAAAGACAGAATTTGTTGTAATGTTTCTAAAGATGGAATTTAGAGAGTTGTAAATGAATGCCATCTATATGGAACACACTTAGCCACCTGCTCTAAAGAGACTTTTCCTCTACTCCTTTGCAGCTTTTATTGGATTTTTTTAGAGTAAAAGAATTGGTGCTGAATAGGAGAGTCTCCTGCCTTTCCTGCTGTGCTTTCTTTCTATTTTTTCTTTTTAGTTTGCATTTCAAGAGACATTTGCATGAAAACAAGTCCTCTTCATTTGAAGCTTTATCAGTTTTGACTTCTGATGAATTGACCTCCAGTCACAGTTAGTGATGGAGAGAGCTTCAAAAGGCTGCAATCCTCCTATCCTTCATCTCAGGCCCCTTTCCCTTTATCTAATAAATCCCCTGCCTCCGATCTCAATGCCAAGCCTTCCTTTCACTGACCCTAGGAAGGCCTCAGCTCCCTTTCCCCTTCCTTTGACCTTTGGTCAATAGGCTCATAATCCTGCTGCAGTTGTGGGCTTTTCACTTTCAAGCTTTAGGCTACAGTCCCTTTGCTGGTTGTTCCCAGTGGTCACTACCTCCGAATGTGCCTTCCTGGAAAACCACAGGCTCCCCAGTGTGGTGGCAGCTCCATGATTCTTCTGCATGATGGTCCCTGCGAACTCCTAATCATAAAGCCCACTGTGTTGTTGCAATGGCTTATTCAAGTATCTGTAAACTCCATAGAAGCAAGGATCACACTAAGTTTATTTATATCCACTATTTTCTCACATAGCACCTCACACTTAGAAAGTGCTTAGCAAATATCTACTCAATGAATAAATGAATGAGTACTGACCAGCTATGATGGAGATTCTTTATCAGGTTTCACTGGGGGTGACCACGAAAGGCACACACCTGGGAGCAACCTTGGACAAGTAGTTATTTGCATTTCTGAAGCTGTCCAGCCCATGAGACTCACCTATTCCACAAATGAAGGGGGATATGTAGGGTGAAAAGGTGGGTATAGGAATTGCAGAAGAATAAGTAACATGACCAAAGACACAGAGGTAAGAAATTGAGGAAGAATGGATAAAGGGTCTGAGGTGACACGTCAGCCCAGGCCATTTCAGTCTTTTTTGCCAATCCTGCCCCATTGTCATTTCAAATTCCACTTATAGCCCAATGCTTTTATTTTTTTTGTGGTACTGTGGATTGAACCCAGGGGCATCTCTTCCTCTGAGCTCCACCCCCAGCCCCAATTTTTTATTCTTTATTTTGAAACAGCGTCTCACTAAGTTGCAGAGGGCCTCACTAAGTAGCTGAGGCTAGTCGCAAACCTGCAATCCTCCTGGCTCAGCCTCCCAAGTACTGGGATTACAAGCGTGCGCCACCACGCCTAGCTAGCCCAATACGTTTGATATTCCCCAGAAAGCTATGTCCTTTGAGTGAGTCCCTGTGGAATCTTGTTCTTTTATGGAAAGGACTTATTTTGAATTGTAGTCATTTGTGTGCATGCCAGCATATCCCACTACTCAACTGTCAACTTTCTAGGGGAAATTCTGTCCTTACTCGTATCCTTGCATCTTCCACCCAACAAAGAAATTGAGCACACTGTAAGTACACACCATCATCTTCATCATCACCATTATCACCATCACCATCATCAACACCATCTTACTCTTTGATTTTAGGATAATTTTATCAGTGATGTATGGTTGCAGTTCGTGAAGAGGGCTCTTTTCTTCAGATTTGGTCTACCAAACATCCTGTTCTGCAGCTCTTTGGTTTTATGGACTAACACATCTGGCTACTGATAATTTATCACTGCATTTGAAGAACTGTGTATGAAGTTCATATATTGAGGGAATCAAAGTGATGTTTTCCATGGTGTTTTAATCTATAACAAAATAGCTAAAACTTTCACAGTTGAATTTTAAGCTAGGAAAGAAAAGCATTGTTTGAATTAGAAGGTAAGAACTTTGACCATAGAAATAGATTTGTGTTCCTTTTGTTTACAATTTCTGTTGACTGAAGAGAGTTGGGGTAGTCTTTCAGGAACATCTTTTTTGTTTTTATTTTTTAAATACTTTTATTGGTGCATTATAATATCACATCATAATGTAGTTCACAGTGTTAGTGACATACATGCACACAGCACTTGGTGAGCTTTCCCCCAGCTCCCTCCCTACTGCCCACCCTTGCCATACAAAATATTGAGATTGGTATTGGTATTCACACATATGCACCTAATGCCAATGAAAGCGTTTCTTTCATTAATTCTCCCTCTCCCCCCGTCCCGAAGACCACTTACCCTGCTCCACTGTAGTTTCTCTTCCATTATCTAAAGTCCCTCTGGTATCCCAATTACTCCCTAGCTTCTGCATATGAGAGAAAAACATATGAACCTTCACTTTATGTGACTGACTAATCTCAATATAATATTCTCCAGGTCCATCCATTTTCCTGCAAATTGTGTAATTTTGTTCTTTATTGCTGAGTAGAATTCCATTGTATGTATATCCCATAATTTCATAATCCATTCATCTGTTGATGGACAGCTGAATTGGTTCCATAATTTGGCTATCTTAGAAGATAGAAAAAGATCTCCCACGCTTTTGGATAGGCGAAATAAATATTATCAAAATGGCCATTCTACCAAAAGTGATGTACTTAGTCAATGCAACCCCTATCAAAATACCAATGTCATTCTTCTCAGAGCTGGAAAAATCAGTCCTAATTTTCATATGGAAAAACAAAAGACCCAGAATAGCCAAAGCAATTCTCAGCAATAAGAACCATGCAGGAGACATCATAATACCTGACTTTAAATTATACTACAGAGCTATCGTAATAACAATGGCACAGTATTGGCACAAAAGCAGACAGACAAATGGAACAGAATAAAAGATACAGAAACAAATCCACACACTTTTAGCCAATTGGTCTTTGACAAAGTTGCCAAAAACATACGTGGGAGAAAAGACAGCCTTTTCAACAAATGGTGTTTCAGGAACATCTTAACAAACCAGTTTCCCATTGAGATGATGTGTCTAGACTATGGCTTTGGCTATATTCTGGCAAGAGTTCTACACTGCTTCTACAACAAGAAATGGTTGAGAAGCCAGGATTTTTCTGTATTTTATAGCTAAGCTATATGATTTTGGATAAATCAGTTAATTTATGCAGACCTTATTCCCATAAATTTTTAAATTTAGATGATTTTTTAAAATCTTTTTCAGCTTCAGATTTCTAGGATTCTTTGATATTTTAGGAAAGCAAAATGAAAGATGATTGGCTTATGATTTTTTCTTTCCATATTATTCTTGAGGCTGGTCTTACCACAGTGGAACCTATTAGTGGCTGAGCTTTCTGTCATGTAAAAAGCAAAGCCTGGCATGGTGGTACAGTAATCCCAGTAATCCTAGTGCTTGGGAGGCTGAGAGAGAAGGATTGCAGGTTCAAGGCCATCTCAGCAACTTGGAGAGGCCCTTAGTAACTTAGTGAGAACCTGTTTCAAAATTAAAAAAAATATGTATATATAAATATGTATAATATATATATATATATATATATATATATATATATATATATTACTGGGAGCATAGCTTAGAGGTAGAACACCCTTGGGTTCAATTCTCAGTACAGAAATTTTTTTTTAAAAATGGGGGGAGAAAACCTATAGTCATCATGTCCCTTTAAACTTTTGTTTTGTTCTATAGGGAAAGGTTTTTCTAAGCTCTATATGTTGTGTATATTGCCCAGAAATGATGTGGTAACAGAGGTGAGGGTTGAAAGGTTCATGCGCAGTCTTCCTTCTTTCAAAAGCCAGTAGAATCAGGGTGCAGCGGCATACACCTATAATCCCAGTACTTGGGAATCTGAGATAAGAGGTTAGTGTGTGGTGACTTAGTAAGACCCTGTTTCAAAATTAAAAAAAGATAAAAAGGGCTGGGGGTGTAGCTCAATGGTAGAATGTCCCTGGGTTGAATCCCAGTACCATATCCAAAGCCAATAGATTGAGCTGCATTTTCAGCATATTTAAAATAATTCGACTTAAACTTAATTTTTAAGTTATTTCATTAGTAGTTATCTAATTTTAATAGGAGATTATAAAGAAGTTTTAATTTGTTTGGATTTCTAATACATCATTTATCTCTTCATTTCTAATAGTATTGAATCGTATTTAATTCAGGGAACTGGGGAGGAAATATAAATTTTCTTTGCTCTGAATATTTTAAGACATCCTTTAGATAACTGAGGATACCAGAGAAACCTATGGAAATAGAAATGAGAGTCCACCAAGAATCTCCTGCTTAGAGAAAAACATCTAAGTACCAAGAGAGGAGGAGCCAGTGGCAAGAGAAATTTAAAGAAAAGAGAGATGATAGGAGGATTAGTTTGCTGTTAATTTTTCCCCTAAAATTTTAAAGTAGATAGATTGAACTTTTACTTGGAAAACTAATTAATTTTATTGTTTTTAAAATATAGCATAATATTTTGAATGATTTTAAACTTCTGAGGTATTAGAAAATTTCAAATTTGACTTCAGCTATATGGAATTGAATTTAAAATAAATACATTTAGTTCCACCTATAATTGTTAAGACTGAAATAATGTTAACATTTTTGTAATACTTGAGATTAACTAATTCTCACTTTAATTTAAATTCTTATGCAAATAATTTTCATAGGAGTCTTTTTTCAATTCATACATTCCTTCACTTTCACATGTTAAAAGAAAAAAATCTCATCCAGGAAATTTTATCTGTTAGTTTTTTATCTACATTTATTTGCTTATATAATACCCACCTAAGTGAGTATTATACCTGTGGGTATTCTAACTGTTCACTTAATCACCAGTAAGATTTGAGTACATAATTCTTCAAAGTTGAATTCCATTATTACATAATCATCATCTTGCTCTATAAATACCCAATATAAAATTAGTCAAAGTATATAATTTGTTAGCTAATTTTTTCAATCTAAGACATACTTTCCCTATATAATGCTTTATTTTGTGTCAATAAAATTAAATGTATAAAAGAATCAAATGAACGACTTTGGCACCAAACAAAGTTCTTCTCTTGACTTGAGCTTAAATCCCTTCATTTTATACTGTGCGAGGACCACTTGGTTCTGTGTCTGGCCCTGGGGGCATTTGACTTAACCCCTTACTCACCAAGCATCCTGGAATACCTCTAGGTCACACTTTGGGAAATGGGAGAGAAGAGAACTCATGGTATTCTAGCAAGAAATTACATATGCAGAAAAGCTAGGTAAGATGAAGCAAGGAAGTGGAGACCAGAACTCGACACGCATTCCAGTGGGCATCTTCTGGAGCAGGAATTGTTTGGGGGAAGATGCCTTTAAGATCTGGAAGGCACAGGCTTCAAGCCATTTTCTGCCAGGTCAAAAGGGTTGATCACAATTGGGAAAAGGCATTTTCATTTTCAACCGCAAATTGCTCTTCATTCCTGCAAAACAACATGGAAAGTGAAACTGGAAGCAAGCCAGGCACTTTGGTGGTTTTGCTCTGGGTGTGAATTTGTTCACATAGCTCTAAGTTCAGAACATAATGTTATGTTCTGGAAATGCCACAGTGTATTGTTAGGAGATGTAATGTCACTCTGAAGACCATTCATTTCACAAAAGGAATTTTGTTGCTAAAATGCAGCCAAATATTGTATGTGTGTATGTGCACGCGCATGCACACACACACACACACACACATACACACACACACACACACACCATATATATATATACATACACACACCCTGGAATTTAGATCTATTTAAAGAAGTGAAAATATATCACCTTTAAAAACCACAAAATAACAATGCTGGCTCCTTTCACTTTTTATTTAGAGGCAGAACTTCTCTGAATACCTGATTTGCCTCTAGAGGAGGCAAGACATTGTTGGTGAATTCTTCCTCATACTATGACTCTTCAGTTTAACCACTGGATGGGATGCCCTTATATTTGCAACAAAGTCTGCATTTCTAAGTTCAGAGTATGACACAGACTATTTTGTCAAAAATAGTTGAAACAGAAGGCAGTCTTGGAGTTATAATGCCTGCCACATCTGCCCATGATTACTAATATCTCCCAGACCTACAGATAACAGATATTTAACATGGTTAATGGTGGGATAAACTGCCCTTTCTGGACTTTCAGAGAATGGAGTGGGTGGAGAGAAGAGCCAAGTGCAAAGCAACGGAGCTTAATACCCTGTTGAAGCACACCCACTCCTTCATAGCACCATGTTGCTGTTTCGTACCTATAGGTTTGTTCTTCTTAGCTGAGTTGAAAAGTACTCTTCTGACAATTTCCATACTTTTTCACAGCTTTCAGGATAACTGCACACAACAACCATTGAGATATATGCTAAATAATTGGGGTATCATTTCACTGTTGGGACAGTATATATATATATATATATATATATATATATATTTTTTTTTTTTTTTTTTTTTTTTTTTTTTTT